>APFE030603294.1:15973-89859 GCA_000404065.3 Pinus taeda
AATGATAACAAATAATATAATGTAAATAATATTATATTATAGAATAATTAAATAAAATTGAGGTCCCTTGGACCTGGTCATACCTAGCTGTTAGAGGTTACTCGGTCAAATTTACTTGATCGAATGGCCTGTTGTCCCTATTTAACTCATCGCTCAGATTGGATCGATCTTCAACTTGTCCCAAATTTAGTTGTTGGAATGCCCTGTTGTGTCCCTATTTAACTCATCGCTCAGATTGGATCTTCAACTTGTCCTGATGATGAACCACAATGGTTGGTTCGAAACGCGTTGACAAATAATTTGTTATTTGATTTTGCCGAAATTATTCTCACAAACAATAAAATTATAATTTAATTATTTCTAATAATTTATTGTTAATGTTTAGGATTTCAAATAATATAGCGATCAATAAGTTTGATTTGAAATGGTATATTGCTCAAAAGTTTGATTTGAAATAAAAATGTCTTTTTGACAATATTGTAGAAACTATCCCCAAAACCACCTTCTCTTGAACCAATATTGCAAAAATTGTTTTGATGTATCTGTAGTTACTGAATAAATAAGGAGTTATCTTTAGTGCGCTTTTGGAAGTTTTTCTAGTGGATTTTTCCGGTCTCATTTCTCTAAAATCCTGCAAGAATTTATTGAAATCACAAGATTGATGAGTAAACCCGGCGCAATAGAAGTGCCCTAAGGATTTTTCATGACGCTGAATCCATATATAGTCAAAAAACTAGTTTAAATAGCACAAATCAAAATTTCACCTCAAATTTTTTTTACTAAAAAAAACTCCAAAAAATTCTTACTATGAACAACTGCAATAAATAATATTGCGAGACACAGTGACTTCGTGCCCTTTACAAATTTAAATTTGGAGGATCCTTGGCAACAGCATCAAAATTTCAATTTGGAGGATCATTGGCCACAGCATCAAAATTTCAGGACACAGGGCTTTCGTTGCCTCCATAAATTTTGATAGAGATGAAACAGAAAGAGAGGGGAAAACAAAAACAGACATAACTTCAAACCAAAAAAAACCATCCGGTCTTGAACTTTTCGTTACGCTTCCCAATTCTGTAAAGCAAGCTGGACGCTTTCAGCGGCCGTTTCTAGAATAGCTAACGCTGGGCTAATTCGCCGTCACTCTCAGTTGGCCGCTGTGTGTGCGGTGTGTATACCGTTGATTAGAAGTTTCAACTTTTATTTTATCAATGATTCTCCCGAACATTATCACGAAGCGTCATGGCTTTCGCGAGCAATGAACAGTGTTCAAATATTCTTATCGCTGCACAATTATTTAATTGAATTCTGGTTTGGCCATGTAAATCATACATGATTGCACATGGGTTTCTTAATAAAATAAAGTTGAAGATTCAAGCTACATGATTGACACGCCTCCGAGCATTGCGTCACTGGCTCGTTTTAATACTGTACGTTCATATTTTTCTTATCTCAATTAACATAAAATATCAACTTAACGTGCGTTAGTCAGCATACAGATACAAATACGTAGTGATGAGGCATAATGGTTTGTCATATGGCTTCCCACAAAATTATGAACAATTTGAGGTGGTCCTCATTGCTCTGCTATATTTTTATTATTCTATACTTTCGATTTAATACTCTAGCTTATACTTTCGATTTAATACTCTAGCTTTGTTTAATCAGGGATAGGTGGGTATATATTGAAATTCGATGGAAAGTTTTAAATTGAATGGATTAGTTGGACCATTATCCTTTTATTATTTATTAATTAAATTGAAGGTTTGAAATTAACTTGCCACATTTAGAATATCATATTAATAAATTAGGGAAAAAATCATTATTGTATTGAGAGTAGAATTATTTTAGAAGAGAAAAAAGGCTGATTTTATTTATGTAGTAAAACTAGTACATGTGGATGGATGAAGATGCAAAGTAAACTTGACGAAAGGCCCTGTGACATGATTTGGTCCATGTTAACATTAGAGGAAAACATAATCCAAAATAGAGATATAGGTAGAGCTCATTATCAAAAACAGTTCATGAAAATGACCAAGTAACAAGAGAAAAACATGTTCCCAAAATCCAAGATGTAAAAACCAGCATAGTAATGAAAAGCAAAAAAAAAGATAGTGACATGTGACCAGCTTCCAGTAAGTCTCCAATATAAAAGCCCTCCAATGGGTCGAGGAGTCCAAGCTTAGATAAAGCATCAACAACCATGTTGTGTGCCCTAACATTGACATTAAAATTTAACACCTCTAAGAAAAAGGAGCATTATCCTTCTATGAAAGCCATGGTCTAATTGGGTTGTAAAATTGCCTTGAAAATTAAGGAAATTTTATTAAGATTTTCATAATATCAACTTCAAAATTTTGGGTGCCCTATAAATTTCTAATAATACTGAATTTATTTCAACCATACAAAACACTATTCAAATACTGCTATTACAAAATTCTAATTACTTTTAACAATCCCAACCCTTCTTCCACTCTTCCACGTCAGTAGCCTCTATGAACAAAGGTTGATAACTGATTGATGAGTTTATTTATTGTATAAACTAAATTCCGTTATCCTAATTTTATGCGATTTAGGGCGGTTCGGCAAGTGGAAGTGGGGCGGCTCTTTAAAATCAAATGGAAAGGACGAAGACGAATTCAAGGAATGGTGCCCACGTCTAAAGATTCTTATCTTAAATTTTAGCGATGGAAAATGACATGGATTGACATGTATTGATCATTATTATTAACGTGTAAATCAGATATATTAATAACTTTCTTAGTACTTTTATATTTAATTTATAAGTTAAATAATTTTTTAATTAAAAAATAATTTTTAAAAATTAGACTTTTTTTTTCAATAAATTTGAAAAAAACAATAAATAAATAAAGAAAATAATAATTTGATTTAACGATAGAGACTTTTAACAAAACAGTGATCGATTAAAAAGAATAGATAATAAACCATGGAATAATTTATTCAAATTTGATTTTAAATTTAAAAAATGATATCTTTTCCTTTCATCACGCGAAAGATGAGAAGTGTTCTGTGTTCATTCCATTATTTTTATTTTATATATTTTTTAGTTTTTTTATTTATAATAGTTTAATGAAGTTATAATTTTGTCTGGAAAATAGTTTTTAAATTTCGATATGATTTTTGTTAAAAATTTGTAAAATTTTTACAAAATTTGTGTTGCATTTGTTCAGCTAAAATTTTGAATGGTACTGAATTCATTTAAACAATAAAAACCAATTCAATACCCTAAACAATTTTTTTAGAGGGTATTTAGATGTTTAATAATTATTAGGAACATATATGCTCCTAATAATGTATACACAATCTAGGAATGTGTGCATGTTACCAATAACATGCACATGCTCTACGAACATGCATGTGTTCCTAAAGCATGCACATGTTATTTTTATTTCTATTTTCAAGGAAAGGTGATAACTCCCAAGTACGTGTGAAATTTTTGATCGAGGTGGATGTTGGTGGCCACCCATCTATCCCATTTGGACCCCCACAACTATCTCTTTCAGTTTTTCAGTTTCCTAAATTGTAGCACAGTTTACTGTTTTTAGCAGTTTTTTGGGTCCTAAACTTCCGTAGCCATTTTGAGGCCTTAAACAATGTTTCTTGGGAAATTTGGGGGCAACATGGGTCCATGGACCGATGTTTCCCTTCCCAAAGTTGTAGTGCTCGGATAGATCTTTCTAATGAGTTATTGTACGCGTCAAACGGAGATCGTATGCCAAAATTACGACCCCAAGAAGTTGATGTACCAACTTACCCAAAACGGGGCCCACAATTTGGTGTTTCATCTTCTAGGGTTAGCTTTTAGGATGTGAACGGTTTTCCATTGTTTTTCAACAATAAATAGGCCTTCGAGCCTCATTGTAACATAGTTCAGAGGCATGTAGCTGCCACATCTCTTCTCAGAGATAAGCTACCATCGCCCTAACTGGTTTATTTCCATTACTATTTGTAAGCATATTTCAATATTTTACATTAATGAAATGAAGTATTATTTCCACTGCATATTTGTGTTTATGGTTATCTCTATAATTTGTTGCATTCTTGTTTAAATCTGGATCAGTGGTATCAGAGTGGTCTGCTTTTTCTCTGTTTTTCTTTGCATGTCCCCAGCGAGGTCGGGATATAAGGAATTAGGGCTTGAACTGGTCAAACCTTTACAAGACCAGCCTTGCAAATCACGACAGCCTACCATGGCGAATGAAAAAAAAGATGAGGGGGCAGGAGATCCTATCAAAATCTTGCTCAAAGAAGCCCTCGAGCGGCAAAGGAATGTGATGATGGATAGCTTTACGTAGATCCTTCATCGGCTATCCAGAGGCGATGCATTGGCTTCCAACAGCTACTCTGGAAATGCCACACGATTTAAGGTATAAGTTAATTTTGAAATCCCGATATTTGAGGGTCAAATAGACATAGATGTTGTAGAGAAATGGTTAAATCTGCTAGATGGGTATTTTTCTGTTCATGAATTTTCAAGTCGGGAAAAGATTGTTTTTGCTCTTCTTAAAGAAGCCCCCCACATCAAGGACTGGTGGGAAACCTACTACAAACAGAAGAATGAAAGCACAGGCTCACTATTTTCAGTTGCACCCACTTGGGATTCATTCTGGGATGTCGTCAAGGAGCAGTACTACCCTGTCAAAAGCTACGAGGACAAATACATAAAGTGGACCATGCTGCAACAGGGAAGGGACCAAGATGTGCCGGAGTTCACAAACATTTTTCATACCCTTCGCACACAATTGGGTCTCAAGCATTCTAAGCTACATCTGGTACTCAAATACTACAACTGATTACACAGATACATCTAGGAAGAGATGGAGTTCTTGAACATCTCCTCGCTTGAAACAACATACCAATACGCTGTCAAAATCAAGCAAAAGTTCAAACAGAAGAAGTGAGACTTTGGATCTACAAATCCGAAGCCCAAAGGACAAAGCCAAGGTGGGTTGACCCAAGACAACTCGTCGAAGCCACAAGAAAATAACTACACCATGAAGCCAAAGAAGGACACAAGAAAGTGGTGTAAGTTCCACAAGAGTTCCACTCATAACACAAGTGAGTGTTGGACTAACTAGTCGCTGGTGGCTGAGTTGAAGGCTTCCAAATCTGATGCATGTTCCAACCCTAAGCCAGAACCTAACAAGGGGAATGCAAAAAGGGAAGTAGATCATTGATGTGGATCCCAGCACCACTGTTGCCACCACCAAGATCCAAAAGAATGAACCTGAAGATCCAGAGGAGGGGGAACATCTTTTCCACTCACAGATGTGGGTGAAGGTTTCACTGCTACAATTCATTGTCGACAGTGGTAGCCAAAAGAACCTCGTTTCAGCAAAGGTCGTGAAGCAGTTGGGCCTACTAACTGTACCACACCTACAACTGTACAGTATCGGGTGGCTTCATGAAGGATGAGATCTCAAAGTTCGCCAGTAGTGCCACCTTCCCTATAGCATCAAGCCCTTCATAGATGAGGTATTGTGTGATGTTACACCTTTGGATGTTTGTGATGTGCTATTAGGCTAGCCAGCCATACTTGTGGAGGCGACATGCTGTGTATGAGTGAAGGCCTCGTGCTGTCATTATTTCTTTGAATAATTCATTATACAGGATACCAGAGGTAGCCCCATCTACCACCACCTCTTTTATCATTGCTAAGAAAGGCAGCAAGCTCATCTCCCAAACTAGGAAATTCATTTTCTGTTTGGTTCGCTCCCAAAGTAAGGGGAAGATCGTTGCTACATCCATGACCCATGCAAAGGGTTCCTCCATGCATAAGCAACAACAAAGAGATACGGTCATGACAGAACATAGGAATAGCTTCTCCTCACCCACAAGGGTACCACATAAGTTTTAGGTGGGTGACAAAGTTTGGTTACATCTACAGAGAGAATGCCTTACCAAAGTTTTCAAACCACTCTGATATGGTCCTTACACCAGTACCAAGGCTACGGACAATAATGGTTTGAAGCACAACATTCATACATTCCTTTGCTTGCACCGAGTGTTCAATTTGGACCATCATCGACCATGCTTCCCACCATTTCTGGACACATCATAGATTGTAGAACAGCTCACCAAAAACTTAGGTCAGCAGAAGCTTCCTCATCTTAGGGAGGAACTCAATGCAATGGCGACCATTGCTTCCTAGGGGGGACGACTGATCCAGGTGGATGTTGGTCGCTACCCACCATCCCATTTGGACCCCCACAACTATCTCTTTCAGTTTTCAATTTCCTAACTTGTAGCACAGTTTACTATTTTTAGCAGTTTTATGGGTCCTGAACTTCCGGAGTCGTTTTGAGGCCCTAAACAACGTTTTTTGTGAAATCTGGGGGCAACATGGGACCATGGCCGATGTTTCCCTTCACAAAGTTGTAGTGCTCGGATAGATCTTTCTAACAAGCTATTGTATGCATCAAATGGAGATTGTATGCCAAAATTATGACCCCGGGAAGTTGATGTACTAACTTACCGAAAACAGGGCCCACAATTTGGCGTTTCATCTTTTAGGGTTAGGTTTTGGGATGTGAAGGGTTTTCCATTGTTTTTAAACAATAAATAGGCTTTCGAGCCTCATTGTAACATAGGTCAGAGGCATGTAGCCACCACATCTCCTCGAAGAGATAAGCTACCATCGCCCTAGCTGGTTTATTTCCATTACTATTTGTAAGCATATTTCAGAATTTTACATTAATGAAATGAAGTATTATTTTCGTTGCATATCTGTGTTTATGGTTATCTCTGTAATTTGTTGCATTCCTATTTAAATCCCAATCAATTTTCCTTGGATACAAGATTAGGATGAAAACTTAGTGGTTTGTATTACAAATATATTGAAACATCCATTTTTTTCTAAATATCTCTTGATATCTCTTTTTTTTACCCTTATTTTCAATGTACACAAAATTATTGTAGAGGAAACTATATACACATATAAAATTGGATATTATATATATATAATATATAGAGAGAGAGAGAGAGAGAGAGAGAGAGAGAGAGAGACTTTATTGCTTTTAATATTATTTTGTCTTAAGATATGTTCATACTTATTACAATGCACATAGCTCTTTTATTTCCATACAATATTTTTTTCGCCTAAATCATTTTTTAAATATGTTATATATTACACTAAATCAAATAAGACATGGCAATCTAAAAGACGTGTTGATAATTGTTAGGACCCTTACTAAGCACTTAAAAAAGTTCATGTAGTTTCAAGTGTATAATATTATATAATTTTAAATTTGAACAAATTCATGCAAAAAAATAAATTTTTAATCAACAATTTCAATTTTTGTTAAGAGGAATTCCATTTTCTAGGTTCTCAAAGTTAGCACTAGCAAAACCTATGCACTATTTATGCATGAAAGATAACATACAACCAATAAGAAAACTTGATTTTCACATAGTCTTACATAGTTTCTATAAATAAAAGTTATATATTCATAAAGTTATTTCGTTTTCTACATTTCATCATTTTTAACTCTAATTATCCCTCCAATTTAATAGATTGATGTATTTTCATGATTGCATTGCCACTAATGTGTCATGAGAGATCATCATTAGCTTTCACCAACCCAACTCTCAATTCTAGTGGCAAATTCTAACTTTCAAAATTAAAGAGAATGAAATGAATCATTTGAGAGATTGGGATATGTAGTTTATAAGGCTTACAAATCCCCTAATTTCATGGAAGACATTCAAATCCTTTAGAAAAAAGAAGAATTTTTTTCTCTAAATGGTATAGAATTTGATGCTAAGCAACTCAAAAAAATTGAAGTTGACGACATCAAACATTACTAAGCAAAACTTCTGAAAGTTGAAGGGCCTACCATCATCCCTTACATTCACAATCTCTTCAATTTAGAAATTAAGTAGGGTTTCCATTAGAAATATAAGTCTTATTGTTCCTATTAATAAAATGGAAGATAAAATATTTTTTCTAATTATAGGATCATTACGATTAGCTCTATTTTAGCCATTCCATATGGAATTCTTTTAGAAAATAACATTAGTGTATTGCTAAAATACCAAGGAAATGGAACAAAAGACCTAACTAGATATAGGAGTTAGCATTCATGTGTGGACCACCTTTTTACGATTAGCCTCATTTGAAGAAGTGCCAAAATGATAAAAATAATCTTCTATGTCGTTTTATTGACTTTAAAAAAACATTTACTAAAGTGCTCAAAGTTAACCTCTAGAATAGGTTAAAAGAGGTAAAAGTTCCTTTCAAGTTGATATCTTTTTTGTAAACATTGTACAAAACAAATATTTCTAATTCTAGGAACAATGAGGGCTAGTCAAAAGAAATTGATTGTAATATATGAATTAAGCATGGTTGTATTATATATTTTACCCTTTTGGGAATATAATTAAACAAGTAGGATCATGAAACACTGACAAAAGTCATGGTGTCTAAAAACATTGTTGCCGTGCATCCCCCTAGTAAGCAGGAGAAAATGATTAAGTCTTCTCACCTTTAAATAGGCTATATTCCACATGAATACCATGGTCGAAACCATGGATTCTCACAAACCTCAAGCTATAAAACCATTGATAAATTGACTAATTCAAGATTACTCCAAGCACCCTAGAAATTCGCTCCTTAAACTTGACTCAAGGAGATTAACTTGGTCCCAATCATTCATCAACCATCTCCCCTGAGATCTCACTTCACCCCCCTCAATTTAGCATAATACACCTTCCACCCTAGTACCTATCTAAGTGGTCCATTCCATAGCTTGATTACTCCATTTTCCACTACACTACATGTATGTTTGATCAAAGTCTTAATGTCTTAAAACAATCCATACTCCTACACAACATGCATGCTCAAACAATATGTCTTACAAATTTATGGGAAAACACATTGTCCTTGGACCAAAAACCTTTGCCTTTTCATAGAAAAATGGTGTTACATACCATTGTGGATCGTAGGCTCACTAGCTCCTTCACTATCCTCAAACCATTGACTCCATTTCTGTTTTCTTTTCCATATAACCACTCTCTCACTACATCTTAGTATTTGTTGATCCATACCTTGACCTAGTCTTTCAAAAATATTTTCACTCACAAGATCTATGCATTTCTCATAGATAATTCCATCATTTGGTAGTCCCATCAATTTTGAACACTAGCTAGTGGAATCTATCAAGGCCCATAGCCATATTAACCATGTCGCAAGGCCCAACTATAATATATCATTTTTCACTTTCAATTTTATCCAACACTGTGTGGCCTTGCAACCATTGATATACGTTTTTCAATATCATATGGCCATTGAGGAAGAAACATCTATCAATATGACCATTGCCTCTTATAAGGTTACATTTTATGAATTCTATCTACATTTTAGGGCTTTGGGCAGCATATTAGTTTTTTTATAATAGGCCTTGTTATTAGTTATTCGCATCACGATACATCGAGAGAAGTGATGGTGTATAAAGACACCATTGCTTGAGACCCCCTTGGTCACTAGGATAAATTTATATGGAGTATTGCCACCTTTAAATAGGCTATTTTCCACATGAATAACATTCATCAAACCATGGGTTCTTACAACCCTGGAGTTGGAAAACTGTTGGTAATGTGACAAATCATGGTTCTCTTTTATGTTGATGATATTGTTCTCATGGTGAGGATAATATTTGGTCTCAATAAGCTACTAAAGGTTCTCAAGGAATTTTCCTCTAGTATCGGTATTATTGCAAAAGAAAAATATTATGATAATCAAATCTGAAAGGATGGCTTATGTTGATTTCATGTATGATCATAATAGTTTTAAGGAAGTGGCCTTGTACAAACACCTTAATATTTATTTTGTCCACAAGGTTAACTAGAACTATAACAATGAGAATAGGATAAATGGACGGTGGAAAAATTATTATATACTTGAAAATAGTTGAAAATTAATGGATCTTTGGATTTGGGATAGGAAGAAAGTCCTCTTTGAAATTCTTATAATAATTGTTATGTTGTATGGTTGTTAGGTATAGGGTTACAATGTCTTTAGAGAATCATGGAGAAAAATAAAGGAAAAAAACACATTTTACTACATGAAATATTAAAATTAATTGCAATACATGATATCCTCTCCTCCTCATAAAAACAATCATTTTCCATATTAATAGCATGCATATGACCAAGTATTTATTATACAAATAAATACAATATCACATTTAAATTTTATGAGAAATTGTTTCAAAATAAAGAATTAAAGGATAGGATGAAATTAAGATACTTAAGGATGCAAACAACTGCTACTCTAGTATATTATATCTTTGTTTTAAGTATGTAGAAAATCAACTTTGTTAACATAATAATAAATTGTTGTAAAAAATCCATAAATACAACATTAATACTTTAAATCGTTTTACCAATCAAAATTTATTTAAAAATGCTTTTCTTAAAACAATTTATCTAAAAAATAAAATTTTCAAATAAATCAAATAATTTATTTTTTTAAAGGGTATTATCATTACCACCTAGATGATCAAATATCCAGTTCATAATTCCAATAAACCATTTGGAAGAGTGGAGGTCTATCAACTGAGTTATATCCCCTATATTTTGACAAAGTGGAGCACATATAAACAAATAATATGCTTTTGATTTTTTTCTCTATAATATTCACTGGTGTAGTTAGGCTATCCTAGACTATAACCAAGGAATTTCTTGTGAAGTAAATCCTCGTACCTATGATAATATGTACTCAACTATCTTGAAGAGAATAAATATATTATTTTTTATGAGTAATTCATCCTTTTTGAATACATCGTACAACATCCTCTCCATTATGTTGCACTCTCCATTTCTGCTTGTTCCATTTCCTTTTACTTTTATTTCCCTGCCAAGCCAATGGT
The DNA here is from genome assembly GCA_000404065.3 of Pinus taeda. Taxonomy (NCBI): domain Eukaryota; kingdom Viridiplantae; phylum Streptophyta; class Pinopsida; order Pinales; family Pinaceae; genus Pinus; species Pinus taeda. Next base: position 26,863 of record APFE030603294.1, read on the forward strand.
GAGCTAGTGGAGATAACCTTTTATGAGAAAATTAGGCATTTAAATATCTTCTTATCCCAACCCCAAGGAACTCTGAGATACTCTTTTGAACCTTATATACTCTCATTGCTAGGATACGGATAAAGACATCCCATTTGTTGTAGTAATTGAAGGTTCATTTGTAGTGGGGGGTTAAATACTAAGGAGTTATTTTATTTACACCAAGAATTATTCTATTCTTATGACTAGATTCAATATACCAAGCTTAGAAGAAAATGAATTGACATAATTTCATTTTAGACTATTCCTCCAAGGAATAACGAGGATATCATATTTATTGTCGCTTCCTATAGACCTCCACGAAAAGCACAAAATGAATCAAATGGGATATTCCATCATTTTTGCTATGTACAATGAAAAATGTTCTCTTGTAGTTCTTGTTCTATAAATATGTGTTATTAGGTGCTCAATTTGTGTACATATAGGTTGAACTTCCACTTGTTCTTGAGATATAGCCATCCATATACTAATAAGTGATGTATGGATTCTTGAGAAGATAAGATCCACGACCAATAGAAATCAACCCCCCTGAGCCACCCAAACACACAAATGAATAAAAAATTCTATATACATTCAATCACACTTGAATTTTCCTATTTATCCTCTTGATGATAAGTTCAACTCCATATTATGGTTTTAATAAATAGGAGGAGTACATCATGATAATGTTCCTTGGATGATCCACATACCTGGCTCAAGCATTGGTGAGCACATTTAACTACCCATATGGTTGAGAGTATTCGACTCCTAGGCATAATGGCATGATTATTATGGTTGTGCTCGATCATTGAGATAATATCCCATTGCATAGGCCTCTTGGGAATGGAGGCATACCCTTGCACAATCACTAATATATTTAAAACAAAAAATATATCAAATAATTTGATAACCCATTTCATAGGCCTATTGGTGATCAATGCCTCAATATATCCAAAATAGAAAAAGATAAACCCTACCTTTATTCTTCCAACCTATGTCCTTGCCTTGGTAACAAGATGGTGAGGAGAATTAGGAATGAGATTCTGTCAAAATTTTCTAACCTAGGATGATATACTCATGGTCTCACATCTTGTTTAAGGCCCCAACAAATACTTCCATTTATGAGCTTTCCTACCGAATGTAGTGTCAAACGAAGATGTCCAAAACCCATTAGCTCTCCTTAAAAAGGAGGTGATCCAAATACACCTTCCAGTATGACTATGTTATTATGAATTCACTACAACCACTAGCCTTGTCTTTTGGATCCCCCTCTTTGGAGATAGGGTAAGGATTTGGGGCATGTCCAACTCCCATAGTTTGATGGGTGATATGTAAAGGACGTGATGATGGATTAACTTTATGGTTGACCAATAATTACTGGAAAATTTAACTCCATGTAGATGAGTTATAGCATGCAATTCAAACTTAAGCCACATGTTTTAGGTTATATTGACCTTATGGTTCCCTACCCTTTATCCCAATCATTATAGCACATGTGTCACCTAGAGCATAAGTTGCATGGTGACTTGATGTAATTCTCAACTTCCTATGGCTTATCACTTGCAATCTACGTAGCACTTTAAAATAAATGCTTGAATGAGGATTATGTTCATTATAAGTATTTATCCACCACCTTATGGAATGAAATGGAAACTTTTATGAACAACTTGTGTCTCTGATCTAAAGGAATTCCACTATTTTTGGAGGTTTCATGAGATGTTAGATTGTTTTAAGGATCTTCAATTTACATTAAGTTGAACCACATGCTCCCCTACTTGTGCAGGAACCTATCAATTCCTTTGAGCTTAATTGTTGTGAACATTTGCCATAGGTAGGATACTTAATGCATTAGCTACAAAAATCAATGATTTTACATGTGTAGCACCTAGTATTCATTACTACTAGGGAATCTAATCCCATTTTACCTGTTATGTTACATTTATCAGTGTTAGTGTTTACCCCATAGAGTGTTATCATTGTTTTTTTCCTTTCTAATATTAGTGCATTCCAGCAATCCTTTATAAATTCTCTCTACCCCTATTATAATCCACTTAGTAGTTTCCACTACTTACCTAAGGTTGAGCCCTGAGATTTGACGATAGAGTTGAAAATCCACATATATATGCTTTATGACCAATCATTCTAGATAATCCCTGCATCCTTTGTCTTACTGTGGCTACTAGCATAGATTTATCTAATGATTATTCCTTAGATATCATCATTGATTCTTCTTTGAGAAAAGAAGTCCATGACCCATGGGACTTTTTCCTTCATGTGGCATTGGTCCATCAAGATTTCACCCATTGCAAAAAATTCTCTATTGTTGCCTCTAAAAGGAGTTTGGGTTGTCTCTAAATCTTAGTTTGGCAAATCATCCTCACGGAAAAGCTACTAATCATCACTTTCATAAGTCATTATCTCACCAGTTAAATAATTAGAGTGAGCCCCTTTTTAGGTGGATTTTTCCTTTTCCTCATCATATGGGTATTGAAAAGTGATTAAAACCATTTCTAGCTATTGTTCGCTTCCCAAGGGTAATTTCTCACATGTTACTGAACTATCTCCCACTCGAAACACCACTTCCCCATCTAACATTAATGTGTTAAGCATTCTACCATTGTTCATCCTGAACTAGGATAAAAGTCTCGATGAGGTTTATACTTCGATTACCTATACCTATCTTTTTCTTGTATTAAAAATAAATATGATACAAGGTGATATTGCCCCTTGGATTATTCCTAGAATTCACTAGATGGTGTGGAAGAACATGCAAATAGACCAATCCCAAATGCATGCACACAAACATCGAAATTACAAAACGTGGAAATATAGTGTACCTTATAACTTAGGAGGATGTTATTTGGTGCTTCTAGCTTGAAAGGTCTACTAGAAAATCTCCCTCCTTACATTTAAATGCCAAGAACCTACACACATCCAAACAACATATCTATCAAACCGAATACCCTACAAAATCCATTAGAGTGAACTTGATCAAAATATAATGTATAACATGAATTAGAAAAGATTAATCAATATGATGGTCAAGGAATCAACTTTTCATTAACAACCCAAAATAAATATGATATACCATTAGCATATGAGCACTCCTCCTCAACTTGCAATCTCGGTCTCCTCCTAGATCAAGGATAGTATCTAGAAACACAAAACATAGAAAATATCTCTCTCTAATTCTGACTAACTCTTCTCCTCTTGACAGGGTTATATTACATAACCATTTTTCACTCTCTAGGAGGATGCATCTACACATATAACAGATCAAGAACTTAGGAAATGCCCACAATAATTGACCCCTATCTAACTCATGGATAGGTAAGTTGAGTTGATCTCACAGGGCATGAAATAATATAAAAGTTTCACCAAAGATGCATCTAGTAAAATGCCAACAAGAGTTTGAGTTGTTGGTTGTATATTGCATAACAGAGTCTACATGCAAGATGGCAATGCCTTGGGAGCATTTATTCTGCTACAAAGAAAAAACCAAGAGGAAAATATTTGCATCAAGTTTAACAATTCAAAGGTTTCTCTTATTTACTCAAGGTTCGTAAAATAAGCTATAACACTTGTAAACAAAGCTAATTCAAAATCATATTTGACATAACCTATATCCATTTCCTTCATCTAATCTCATCCTAGAATTCACTTTCAGTATCACCATCCCTATCCTCTCATGCCAATCCCACAAGTCTAATATAGTTAGAGAGATATAAAATAGATGGAAATACTCAAGTAAATTCAATGTTGTTCCCAATAATGACTTGTCTCCATTGGCATCATATCATATTAGCTCATAGTTTCTAGCATAGCCATCCCTACCATTCTCTCATGTAAACATAAGAGATACTAGTATATGTTCTAAAGTTGATCTATGTAAATATATATGGATCATGCACATTTAATTTGTTGTCCATGTGCCATAGTATACCCACTCTTTAATGTATGATGTAGGGATATTTTAAATTAGTGGTAGAGTAACACTATGGTAAGGTGTAAGTCATTAGTTCAAGTCCAATAAAGGACTCATATTTCCTATGAAGAAAAAATCTCAAAGCCCATTCTCATCATATGATCCACATCTGCTAAAGGAAAATACCCCTTTTCAAGGGATGATAACAATTTGGCATGATATGTTTCAGGAAGAAGATTTGTTATGATAGTGTAACACACCTAACATGGGGGGAACACCACCATTTGTTTCTTAATAATAGTCTTCTCCATCTTACCACTATAGGATCAGTACATGGTCTACTCCATATTCATCGCTTTTGGGCATATGAAATGTATTATAGATACCCAGTAACTTGAAAATACCAATATTCAAAAGAAGTGGAAAAGATGTAGAATAAATAAGTGAACATTACCCATTGGGTTATGAATATACCAACTACTCTTGTATTGAAATTTGAAGGATATTTGGAAAGGGGACCTCTCCTATGAAAAATTAATACATCTTATTGAGTTGAATGAACTCCTCATTAAATCTTTTGTTGGATCAATTTTTATGGTCTCTTCTTCCATCTCTAGATAGAAAGGGATATAGATATTGAACTAAATCCATTCTAATATAAATTATGAACAACATTATTTTTGTCTTTTTTCAGAAAAAAAATTATACATAAATAAAATACATGGTTTTGTTAGGTTGTACTAAACATTATCATATGAGTGTAGTAGACATTTTACTTTGGTGATTAAACTAGTGAGAAATGGATTGTAACTAATATGTTTTAAGAGAAAAGAAAGGGGAAACAAAAAGAAGGTATTAACGTTTTGATCCCAATGGTGAGATACATAACTTCTTGCTATACAACGAGAATGAATATACAATTATTTTCTTTAGCTCTATGAGTTATGAAAACATTTAATTGTCCTTGGTCATAGACTCATTTGTATTGGACCATGATGTAACACTAAGAATACACAGAGAGATAGATGAGAGAGAATAAATATACTCCATTTTTATTTTATTTTGTATTACATAAGGTTCAATATGAGAATGAATAAAAAGTATTGAATGGAATAGATATTGTGAATATACTCTTGTCAATGGGAGGGGAGAAAGTGCACTTTTTTTCCTAAAATTGTTCCATCGATCTTATTCAATAACTGCTTTGAGGATCATAAAGGAACTTTGAAAACATAGGATTGAGATATCATGCATTTACCTATATTGATTTGATTTTTTCTAGTTTCAAATACTTGTTCCAACAAAAAAATATTTGAAATCTAATTCTTTTTTGAAAGGATGATGGATGAAAATTTGTCCCCAACTCAACATATATATTTGATCATATAGGGTGATAAAAAAAATTTAGACTCGTGATATATGAGGATCTCTATTACTACATCCCTTGGAAGTTATAATAAAAGAAATATTTATTTTGATGTTATGGATGACCTAAATACACATACAGAAATTTTTTTTTATGTGTTTGTTCAGAATATTTGTCTTTCATTATGACTATTTTTCTTTAGGTGGATAGTTCACAAGTAAAACATTTGTGACTTCATGATATACTCACATATTGCCCAATTCCTATCTATAAGGTTGTAATTTCCTATATGTCATAGTTTCTACATCTACTAGTAGTTTAGCACATTTTCTACTGCTATTATGGTGTCTCAAATCACAATCATATTTTACTCATTGGTATCACCTTGATTTTTCTTCATGGTTATTTAAATGTAATAGGATTCAATCTATGTCAATTTGAACTTTCTAAATATCTAGGATTGTGACCTTATAATGCATTTGAATTCTCTACTCCAATTGTTGTCTTTGTTTCTATTTTTTATTAATCAATTTGGCCAATCTAGTTGGATTTTCACACCTAGTATTAGTGTAGTAATTATTTTCATTTTATCCTCTTGTTTCATGGTTTTCATAATTCGACCTTAAATCTATTTCATATGATGGGAGTTGTGTTGGAAATGTTGAGAGGCGGGTGAATTAGTATTTCCTTCCAATTTGTTAATTTTTAGTCTTTAGAGAATTAAATTCACATTAGCATTAGATAAAAAATGAATCAACATCATATCACATGAAAACAAGAAACACCATTCAGTAGTGCATGACATCAAGATAATACATAAGGTATTTTTAGGTAGAAACCCTTCCTGTATAAAAACCATCGAATGCTTCTTAATATAAGGCTTCAAAATTTTACATCAATTTGGAAGCTCCAACTTCTAAGATTTTCATCATCAACTGAAGGAGGCTCCAACTCCCTTCTTTATAGGCTCTAGCTTGAAGGACACTCGAATGCTCTAGTTTACGAGCTCTAACTAGAAGGATGCTCTAATTCCCTAATTTTCAAGCTCCAACCAAAAGGAAGATCTAACTCCCTAATTTACCATCTTGAACTGGGAGGAGGCTGTAACAGCCTGCCCATGCTCCAACCTTCCCTAGAACCACCTGACTTGCACCATCTTGCCACCCTAATCAATAAGAAAACCACATTTCATAATTTTCAGACTTGATCCACATGTGCTCAATAAATAACATCAAAAAATATATATTGGATTTCTTAATATACATACTAGGATAAGGTCATTAGAAATGATAAAACATAAAATCCTAGTAGCATAAAGTATGTCAAGTCCATTGTCATAATAAAATATACTTCTTCTCAACATCAATACCAAACGATGTCAATAATCATTTCATTACTCGACATCTTCGTAATATTAATAATTAGTAACCAATATGATCTCTGCAATATTGTGAAACCCTAGTACTACTCAACAAGACCTTGATACATGATAATATTCTTCTACCATATCACTCATTGAAAAAATATTCCCTTACACATGTCAAACCACTATCAACATTTTCTTCATTCCAACAATCACTTACTGGTACACACCTTGTCATTCACCTATAACAACATACATAAAAGTGAAGATTCCCTAGAATGTACAAACCCTAGTAGTGGATACATATAGCAAAATCACTACAAGCCTCATAGAATCAATAATATTTCTAGAATACCACTTGTTAGCGTCTCAATCAATTCTATCAACATCAAACACTGAAGTAATAATTCTTCTCAATCAAAACCATAGCAACATCATTACATCGAGCCGCCAAGCCCTAGGATGTTTTAACATCAATATGATCTCCAAATCTCTGTTTTCTCAATATATACATCAAAATACAAACACAACATAAAATCGTTCTAGTTCATCATAGTGGAAAACTTTGACTCACAAGACTAATATAATGATATACTCTATCAGAAAAATCATGTGCATTGTGACTTTAATATGTAGGAATACTATAACAATATAAGTGCTTCTAACAATATATGGCTACTATAGTGCAATATCATAATCCAAACAGTAGTATAATACCATTATAACAATATTACGATCATACTAGAAAATGGTAATATACTCACAATTCTTAAATAGAAACATTTAAGTAAATGTTTTCTCAACCCCACTGTAGAAGCATCACTTTGTGTTACAACATTTTTACCCTTTGTCAATACATCAAGCTAGCAAAAATTCAAGGAAGATATATTCAACTCAAATTAGCATACCAGATCTCTTCTCATGACAAAACTAAATATTGTTTTGTCAGATTATCAATTAGCTTTAGATGTGTACTACATACACATGTATGTGACAGAAGGTATTCCTCTTTATGAAATAAAATCTCTTTCATAGGTATTGTTGCACTCAGAATGTTCCATAGCTACATGCACAAGGATTACCTAGCAATTGAATAGTCCAGGCAATAGATCCAAATCATAATATCCCACTTCATGGAATAGATATATATTGTTTTGATCCACTGCAAAGATAAGCCTCAACCACGTGATCGTTGTTGTTTGAATTTTCATACACATATTGCACTTAGATTAGTCTCTTATATTGCAATAAGTCACAAATAGTTGTGACGGAAATAGGTTAAGAGTTGAAGCATAGATGTGATAGTCACAATTTAGGGCATAAATTCTAGTGAAGAACCCTGAAAAATAAATAAAAATTTTATGCCCCAAAAATAAACCTTTTGTGCTGCTAGATAGAGACCCTTAATTCACCCAAATGATAGTTGGATCCATAACCAAGAATTGACCCATTTTTCTTTTTTTTTAAGAAAAAAATGAGGCCTCAAGCCTACACATTTAACCTTAGAGAGAGCCTCAGGAATAGGGGTTGAATGGCCTCAGGTCACGTGAATTTTCTTTAGAGTGAGCCTTAAGATTGAGGACCTAAATGGCCTTAGACATAGGTCAAAAATTATCTTAGAACATGGTCGTAGTAGCCTCATATGAGTGGCCTTTACACAACGAGGAATTTCCACATAAAGAGAAGTTAATCAAACACTTCTATGTCTTTAGATAAACTTCCTTCTAGCTTCAAAAAGTGTTATATTAAAAATAACCATCAACTAAAAGGAAAACAATAATGCCAAGAAAACCATTGATCAGATTCAACCTACTTCTAGCTTTAGAAAAATTACAGAGATATGTAAGTTATCCATTACCTTTGTGGAGAGTTCATGCCCTATATTTATACTTGATGAGATGGCTATCGGAGGGGTCAATTATCCCTATAGCCGATCTAAACTCTTGGAGGGTGTTGACCTTAAATGGGAAAATTCAAAAGCAACTTTAAAGTTTGGAGCCAAAATGTGAGGTCAACCTCAACTTAAATTTGGATCATTTTTTCACTTTGATAATCCTTCTTTGACATCAAAAATATTTAGTCAATTCCTTCAATGAAGGTCCTTTTTGGCCTCATGATTTTATCTATTTGCTAGCCAACGTTAAACTACCACATCATCTCCTTTTGCGGACATTAACCATAGGACCCAGATTTAACCTTCTGACAGGTATATCTTTCAAACTGCGAGTATTCTCCTGGCATGCCACATACTTTTAGAATCAACATTACTAGGACTATTAAATGGTGATGGTCTTACAATCATAATTATTGTCCTCTACATCCATTTTCCTCAACCAATATGGGAAATATAAGGATATACATCCTTTCTTCTATGATTCTTCTCATTTAGACGTTCTAATTGATGCAATCCAGACAAATATTAAGAGTATTCATGGCCATACATTGGCATTAATGAAAACAACATTCAACAAGTTGTGAGGTATTGGGTGGTTCTCTTCTATGTTCCCTTCATGATTCTAGCATGGAAGATACATTAGTCAAAGATTTTGATGGTGCACTTATTTTCACTCATTTTATCCTAACTCAAGTGAAGGAGAATTATTACATGGTCACTGATAACCTTTTCTAATCCCATATTTTTGGGGTTTTCTTCTCCAATAAATATTAATTACATGCGTTCATGTCATTTGTGACAATTCTGAAATCATCAATGGTTACAACTGGGGTAGTTTGTCTAGTTATAAACTTACATGCCTATGATTATATATCCTACAAGATATGTGTAGTAGAATATCCTAAATCTAATAATCTGCACACATAAAAAATGTTCTCCTAGATGATGGTATTCATGCTTGGATGGTGCCTCAAGATAAGCGTAATGAAATTCTTACATTCCTTGAGGAGGTCCTACCCCATGGAGACACTCTTTCATGGAACTATTTCTTCAAGTGGTTGTGATCAAGAAACCATTGGCTTCACTTAGTGGGTTAGTAATTCTTGACTATTCTATTTGTATGACAAACTGCTTGGGGCTCACATGGCTTGCACCAAATTAAGTGGATTAGGTCAAAGACATGAATTTATTTGAAGTGGGTCATTTTGTACCAAATAATTCTATGTATGAATAAGGATTGGGTATGCTTCTCTGTCTAAAAACTCTAGGATGTGGAGTTTTTCCTTGTGGGGAAACCATGGACACATTTCCATATTTTGTATTTTGGGTAATTCACAGAGATGATTGTATAGTTTTAGGTCTTGGAGGTATTTTTCATGTAGTCATATAACCCAAAACTTTATAACAATATTTTCCATTATTTGGCTATGTATGGAAATATAGAAATAAAATGACCACAATTTTTTTCTATTCACCTAATCTTTGTAATGTTGGTTATTTTCTTTTAGTGTTGAAGTATTTGTGTTCTGGAGGTGTAGATGATACATGGGAACTTAGTGATGGCTATGTAATAAAAAACATATCAAACAAAATGGAATACAAATTGATTTAATCTCATTACATCCATGTCCCATATGTAAAATATAATATTATTTGAAAATACTCTCTTTCCAATGAGATCCTTATAGATTGGTTGTATAAATTTGAACTATTCTTATTCTTTGTATTAGATTGGACTAATAAATGATGTTGTTGAAAAAAAAAAGGAGAGATAGGGATTTAGATATTTGATATTTGTTTTTACTCTACAACAATTCAATATTGGATCCATCAACCACTCAGCCATCACTTCCAAGGACACTTTCTATTCTACCCCTTTAGGTAATTCCTAACTATAAGAATAAAGTAGGGTTGATACCAACCATACATATCACATATGATTATTTTTATCATTATTTGGAATGGAGAAAATAAATGAACTTCCCTCTCCTCTCACACTCATATATAATTGAAATGTTGGAAAAAATTGATCAAGTTATGGTAAAATCATTTCCATGCTCCATTAGATTAGAACTTAAAATTGGGGATAAGATGGTATAATCTATCAAATATGTTGGGAGCTTATAATATCACAATAATAAATATTTCTTTCCAATTGGCTATGTTTGCATTAATTTCTATTTAATTTTTAATAGGGATTGGTGATTGGTGTACTTGTTGCATTTACCTCTCCCAATTATTAGTAAAGTAGAAAATATATTGTAGTTTTGAGGGCTTCATTATGGATGAGATAAATCATTTTTGTAAGTAGTGTTAATTCTTTCATATATTAAATTTTTTATAGATGTTTTAGGCTCAAATCACCACCCCTTCCCAAAGGGCTTTATAGTTATTCTAAAGGGCCTTTTCCTTTAGGACCAAGGAGTAGGGATTTTCTATATCCATAGTCGAATAAATAATTGGACCATCAATAAATAGTATCCGCTTACCAATAGGATTTAATGTATATGTAATTTTCATATTATGTTATATATGTATAAACATATGTATGTATGTATGTATGTATGTATGTAATTATAATACTCTAAATGGTAAAATTTCTCTTTACCAAGGAGGATATGTGGGCGCAATCCATGTCACTACCCATTACATGCAATATGAAATGAATATTTCATGCATTGATGATATATTTTCCTCACTTATCATTCAATTATGAAACAATAATTGAGATAACAATCATTTCCATAACAAAATGTTTCCTATGTTTTTTTTCTAGAGGAGACAAGATTTGAACTCATGACCCAAAGGATATGAGCTTTGCAAACCACAAAAATACTCTACTTTACAATATTTATTGATATCATAGTCAAGATGTGTACACCAAATAATCATGGAATATATTGTTCCTATCCTTATATAGGAATAGGGGTGCTCTTCCATTATTGAATACATTTCAATAACATGATTTTTTCTTTTTATAAAACTCAATGTTGTTACCTTGGGAAAAAAACATGCATGGGCCATCTCATGGAGTATCTATTTCGGCAATCTAAAGCCTTGAGAGTTGGATATACATCTTCTATTTGAAAAGAAATGTCAATGGATATGTCTAGGTGCACTAATGTATGGTGAATATTGCAAGTTTTTATGATTTTTTGATTTGGCATATAATGATTATTTGCTTTCTTCCTCAAAATATTGAAGATAAAATGATATTTTTATTCAATGCTTGTCTCTTCTTCACTCTCTAAATGAGGCTATTTCTCACCATAATAGTTCATTCTTTATTATTACCTACCAATAATTAAAATATATATTAGATTTTAGATGGAAAAATATTATGTTCACTAATTTATATTTGTTGTTAATTTTAATTTATATAATAATATCCCATTCAGTAATGAAATTGGTGAAGAATAATTAGCCAAATTTACCTTATGTAGAAGAAATAAAAAAAGTTTCAAGTGTGAATATATAACCTACAAAAAGATGAACAAATCAAACTAATTATTTTTGAATAATGGAAAGAACTACTAGCATGACACTCAATAGAATTAAATTAGCTAAAGGTTTGTGTTGATGGACCCATATGATATTTTTTATAGTTCCGACCAATATCCACACTATGAAATTAGGAACATAAATTGAATATCCCAAACAATATGCTTAAATAAAAACATCCATGCCCAAATAGATAAGTGTTCATATTGAAAGGATTGTATCCATTAATAAGTTGTGAATAATTTAACCATATATAATTTATTGACCATCCCATTAAGAAGTGGAATAATTATTAAATTGCACTACCTGACCTTTCCATAACTTTATATGCTTGCAATGCCAATAGAAAGTAATGCATCCAATATTATTCAACATATATGAACTAGATAAAAAAAAAGAAACCTAGACTTATATATTACATGTTCCACCTATCCTAGACCATCCCAGTGAAAATTATAACCAAAATCGTTCTTATTTGGCATTTTCTTAGAACCACGCACATTTGAATCACTTTTAACTAGGATCAATGTAATTGTATGTAAACCTAGTGCAATAGCATGATGAACAAAAAATTCTCCAAGATTGATTGTTAAGGAAAATTAATTAATTATTATCATTTATAGAATTTAACCAATCAGGTAAGCATATACTCTTACCTACATTGAATGTTTAAACACATGCTGAGGATAATAGTATATTAAAGCCATATAATTCCTTATGATGAGAATATTGTATCCATTGAGGAAATATGGATTGATAAAGATTTTTTCCTAGAGAACTAAAAGAAAGAATATCATTATGAACTTAAAATCCCAAGGTATGGAAACTTAGTATTGAACTAACACATATAAGATGAGTATATAGTTGCGTTCTGCTCCAAACACTCTTAGCAATAAATTATTCTTATTTTATTCTATATTATTATCATGAATGAGGAACATAGATGCATAAGTAAAGGAACCTATCATAATGAAGCCATCAATGTGTTGATGAAAAGTATATAATTCAACTTTGGTGGTGAATTTATGTGCTATGAATTTGATGTTGGGTAAAAAATACATCTGTTGAGCTACCAAGGAAGTGATTGCCCCAAATAATACTCATTTACACCTAGTTAAAATGAAAGAGAATTATTTATTATGTTATACAAACCCTTATGTATGCATCCTAATATGCCTCCTAGAGGAACATGTTCCTCCAAAATAGCATATATAATGTGACCAAGCACAAAATCAATTCTATACATATGAACAAGAATTGAGAAAAACAAGGAAATAAGTAAATGGTGATGAGAAATAACAGTCGACTATAGACTTTGGATTTTTGGATGGAATCCTCTGAGAATATTTAGAAAAAAAATTAACACTCCTTAGGAGCTAACAAACACTTGAAGGTTGGAATCAATATTTCCAACATAAAGATTCCATTTACTTATGAAAAGTGGTCAGAAACCTTAGGATGTGGTAATAAGTTAAATTTTCTCCCGTCTCACATGCACTACATTTGATTTGGGAATATAGAAATGAACTAAACCCCCATCCAATCTAGAGAACTAACTCCAAAGAGTCTTGAAAAATGTTGATTGAGACGAGATTTGACATTTTATAATCATGAAATATTTCGCATGGATTTAAGTGGTAGATGTAAACTACTATGACTATTGAAAATATGGAAGAAACAATAGTAAGGAAAGAACACCAACATAAAAATATTTATTAACATATAATCCAATTGTACACAACCATTGATAAGCATTAAAATAAGCAATATTGAGTATATCAAAAGCACCTCATTGGGTAAATTCTTATATAGCCAACTGATTAAAATGAGGATCTTGAATTTCATGAGCAATGGATCCTACATGTAAGGGATCACATACCCATGCTTCACAATTTTCTTTCCAAGCCACATGGAACAACTTAATAGAGGTCCAGAAAAATACTAATGTCAACATATCAAAGTGAAACAAAAATGTCATGATAAACATGTTTTTTAATAATGTCATCATGGCTCTCAAGGACATGTTTCATCGTAATACCAAACGCAATATGATGAGTATTTAGATCTTGGATCAACCCTTCAATGAACTTTGGAAATATTGATGTCATAAGGCTTTTCAAATCCCCATAGCCATTAACTTACTGCAACAATTCTTCCTAGGAATAATTCCTGTTTTGGGATGTTTCCATCAAAAAGCCTAAATGAGATCCTTCTACAGCACATCCCTATATAATTCCCAAGGGTAAGGGACGGATAATAGGAGAAACCTTCAATATTTACTGGGCTAAAAGAATAGGTTCAATGAGCTCTTTTTAATATCGATGAATGATCAGTAAAAACATTAAAGTAAAGGCCTAAACAAAGTGAGCACCTACAAATAAAAGGCCATGTGCAGATAATGAACAACCATAACATTGGGTCACTTGCGAGGATTATGCCAAAATACAAGGATGATGCCACGTATTAATAATAATGGAACTCTATACATATTCTCTCATATAATATGAGTTACCACTCCTTAATCACTTATACTACCCCAAACATCAAACATAAATATCCAACTAAAATTATATATTACTACATAATTACATTGTACCTTTGAAACATAGCAAGGAAAGCATGTAGATACTTGACATGTTTCTCCTCTTCCCGGTCCACCACAATTAGATATTAAATGGGAACTATGATCAATAGCACACCTTTAGGTATGATCAAAATAGTCGACGGATAGTAAATGCATGAATTTGACGGACCAAGAAATTCATAGTTCGTCATAGAATTAGTACAAAAGAAACTATGGAACTTACAATCACAAAATCACCACCTCCCTTGGTTAATATGGTACTTGCTATTCCACTAGGATATATTGAACTAGGTGCTAAAGCATGAGGTTTGCATCCATTGGAAAAAAGATAGGTGTAATTGCATTTAACCAATATTTGAAAACATTATCTTGAAGATGCCTTTGGGCACTCACAATATCATCATGCAATTATTCAACAAAAAGTATGAGGGGCTAGGAATATAATATCTAGTTGAAATGCGTACAATTGCATCACAATGTTAAGAACACGATTTAATAAAATTTTGTATTAAGTTGTGAGTGTATCTCCTACCATAAAAAATCGCTAGATGCGAAAATGAGATGAACTATGATGAACCCAAAAATCCATATATGATGTGTGAATTAAAGAAGATTGGGACCATAGTTAAATAGGTGAGGCATAAGATTAAGGCAAAATACATGTGGTATATGTCAATAGCTAAAGATCCTAAAATTGTTAGGTTAATATAAAATTGAGCATGCGATGAGGTAGTTGGGATCTCATAAATACATTGTTAGGATATTTATAAACTTAGGTGTTATTTAAGTTTCACTTGATCTAATGTGTCTATTAGGTAAAAGTGTGCTTCTTAGCATGTTTCTTTAGGATGCATTAGTTGCATTGTAATTTGAAGATCGTGATATGTCCTATAAATAGTATGATCCAATGGGTTATATTATCCTTGATATTAATAACTATTGATCCATGGATTCACATCAATTGGTCCATGATCTCTATATTTAAATGGCATGGAGGGTCATGGCTGATTATTTATTGTAAGAACTCTCTTATGTAAAATATTTTCTTTTGCATTAATAAATTTTACTCAAGTGGTCATCTTGGTTGGGGTTGTTGATTTTTCGTCTCTCATAAGGTTTTAACCATTTAAAAATACCAACATTGTGATTTTTGATCTAGTTGTGCAAATGTTTGCTAAATGCGTTCATCCTATTTGGAATACCCTATTTACTTGAACATATAATTATGAGCTTCTAAATATCCTTGATGTCATGGCCAATGATAAAATTAGTCTTATACATATGGCTAACTATCAGAAAAATAAGTACAATAACCAAATGATGATGCAAAACATTTTTCAACCATAAATCCCCATTAATGGTTTTAATCCTTCAAGTGAAAAACTAAAATTATAAATATTATGACCATATCAGGGTAAAAAAAGGGCCAACCCCTGACAAAATGGGATAAAGTTGAGCCAAAAGATCACAATTCAAAATAACTTCCAAAGGAATTGATACCTCTTTAGGATGGAGTCTAGCATCTAGAAGTTTGTTAATGGGTAAAGAGACTTGTATTTGGTGTCTGGTCAAACATAAAGAACGTTGCCTTCACCAACCTACTAAATGATGGTTCAACATGGTTCTACATCCTAGAAGCAAGAGCCAAATTTGGGGTAACTTTGTCATACTAGAACCAACTAGAAAAAGAAATTAACACTAAAAGATGAATTCAACAGTTATAGTGAAATAAAGTTATAATTCACTAATTATTTCATATTCTCACAAAATATGGAAGAAACTACAGGTTATTTTTATCCCTTCAAAACCTCCATCTATATCCCCATTCAATGTTTCCTGTGCACTAGGTCTAATGTGATTGGTATTGTCTAGCCATGCTTCATAAATGGAGAAATAAACACCATGAAAGTACATCCCACTCAACCAAAAAAAGATGATGGCTATTTGAACAAAATGAAATCTAAATACTTTGTGAGAAATATTTTCTAAATCATCAATATGGCTATCAAAATTATGAACGTCAACATGCAAGTTTAAAATCTAAGTGGTAGTATTAAGGCCTTTACATAACATCTTTGAGAAAAGCTCAGGTTCATCCCACCTCTCCAAAGAGGTTTTTATATAATCACTCTCCGCTATGATCTTTACTTTTAGGTATAATGAATGAATGATCATTGATTTCTCCATTTTCCAAATGGGGCATAAATAAGAAGAAGCCTACAAATAGGAATTATTGAATTACTGATAGATATAACTCAATTTGTTTCTCCCATTATTTTCTAGTTTATGAGTAGACCAACTATGATAGGAGAGTTGATGAGGGAGGTGTTCAATTTTATTATGACATATCCATGAGGTTCTCAATGAATTGTGGACAATTGTCATTCCAAAAAGGTCTTTCTGGTGTGATGTAAAATGAATTTCTTGGTGACTATTACATTATTTCTAGATGGATAAGTATATATCTTTATATATAGTATAGATATTTATCCATCCATTGATACTCCTTGGTATGTTCCATATCAAAGTTCATCCATCCATTATAAATCATCAGTCATAGATCATTAATGAAATACATGTGGATGGATTTTATCCCTATTAAGAAGATCCATTAACAATCCATAATTAGAGAATCTATTATTTGTTATATTGCCAATGTATACCTATAAGTTTTTAATGGAATAGAATATAATTTTATGGAATATTTTTGAAGAATTCTATTGATTAAAATCATATATTAAATAATTAAAATGATTTATTGATAATAGAAATTTCATTCTCCATAGTGACCAACTATATTTAACTGATTTTTTTCTTAAATGTAATTTCAATAGTTGGTATAACTTGCTTCCAATACTCAATAGCTTGATTGAATCAATCCTACATAATTTCAAGATCTCCCTATTGAATGTCATGCTCTCCTTGGTTGGGATAGGTCAAATAGTTTTCTTCTTTCATAACCATACTTAAGAGTTAGCTCATAAGGCTCAATCAACTATTCTTTAGTCCTTAACTTATATTTCCAAAAGCTTCTTGAATTAGAGATGACTATTTGGGAGTTCAAATTTTAGAATGAACTAGTAAAACTCAGTGACATCTTTTTCTCATTTCACTTCCAATCAATTTCATGACCAGATTGTATATTTTCTCCCACCCTTGAAAATATGAATTATAGAAAGAGATATACTTTATATTGGTAACTATCAAAATTTTGTATAGAATTTTTCGAGTAATTCCTACCTAGAGTACTTCACATCTTAGGATTTGACACTACACTCCTACTCACTATAATAGTAGATCAACTCTATTACATAAGTTGATTCATGATTCTTGCCAATAAGTAGAATTCATCATATCAACCCAAACCTTTTTTTCAATACTTGATCTTTATAGCACTGATATAATCAATTAAATTATTTATCCATGGAATATTTATAGCTTATCTATCTATTCATATTTTGGCTCCACATTTTGTTTTCTCTTGCTAAAGTCATTACTTGGAATGGTACATAAATAGAAAGCCTTTCTCTTTTATCCTTAATCATAGTAGTTATTAATTAATGATAATGATAGCCACACATAATGACATATCAAAGATATATTATTAAGTTCTTGTAATAAGGATGGGTTTCATAATAATACTACAAAGCCTTCATTTATTCCCTATTTCCGATTTCCTATATTTCCTATATGGGTAAGGCATATATATATATATATATATATATATTATATATATATATATTAATATATATAATAATATATATATATATATATATATATATATATATATATATATATATCTGTAGTTTCATAATAATTCCTATATTGCTATTCCACATTTCCTATATATTCCCCATTTCTTATATGGGTAAGACCTCTATAATAAGACTTATATATATAGATATATTATTAATTTCTTTATATAAGATGGGTTTCCATAATAATATTCCAAAGCCTTTATTTTTCCCTATTTCCCATTTTCTATATATTCCCCATTTCCTATATGGGTAAGACCCTATATAATAGACACACACATATATTATTAAGTTCATGTTATAAGGATGGGTTCCATAAAAATATTCAAAGCCTTTCATTATTCCCTATTCCTCATTTCCTATATATTCCCCTATTCTATATGGATAAGATATATATTATTATATTAATATATATATATATATATAATATAATATCATATAAAAAGTTCTTCTAATAAAAATATGTTCCATAATAATATTCCAAAGCTTTTCATTATTCCATTCCATTTCCTTATATAATCTGTATAAGACCTATATGAATAATAATTATATAACTGTAAAACCTATATGATATAATATATATATAACTTGTAGTTTCAATAATGTGTAAAGATTCATATATTTTCCTTTCATTTGAGCTACAAGATTTAATTTCCTTTCAAACCTCACACAAATCTCTTTTTTTTTTTACACATAGTAATATTTCACAGTCTTTCATAATTCACATTTAATTTCCTTTCAGACCTCACACAAATCTCTTTTTTGTTTACGCATAGTAATATTTCGCAGTCTTTCATAGTTCACTTTTCTTCGCAGTCTTTCATAGTTCACTTTTCTTTACACAATCTTTGATAGTTCCCTTTACAAAAGTGTAATGCATATGGGATAATATTGAAGCATTTGTGCTTCAATTTCCATAAATAGTGATTTATTTTGTCATAGTTCACTTTTCTTTTCTTTACACAGTAATATTCCGCAATCTTTGATAGTTCCCTTTACAAAAGTGTAATGCATATGGGATAATATTGAAGCATTTGTGCTTCAATTTCCATACATAGCGATTTATTTGGTCATAGTTCACTTTTCTTTACACAGTAATATTGCTTCAATTTCCATACATAGTGATTTATTTGGTCATAGTTCACTTTTCTTTACACAGTAATATTTCGCAATCTTTGATAGTTTCCTTTAGAAAAGTGTAATGCATATGGGATAATATTGAAGCATTTGTGCTTCAATTTCCATACATAGTGATTTATTTTGTCATCCACACTTGTCACATTGCTTTAACTATAAAAATATGACCAACTCTCTTTTCTTTACACTAAGTAATATGAGGCAAATTAACCATTTTCGCAATCTTTGATAGTTCCTTTTAGAAAAGTGTAATGCATATGGGATAATATCAAAGCTTTTGTGCTTCCATTTCCATACATAGTGATTTCTTTTGTCATCCCCACCTCTGACATTGGTTTAACTATAAAAACAAGACCTATTTCATAGGTGTAATTTTTCACTTCGTACTCAAATTCAGAAAATATGAAAATGTATTTATAAAAATACAACCTACAATAAATTCCTTTTCACTCTACATTTGAAATTTTATTTTACTCAATTTTTACTTTAAAAATATTTTCTTTCCTAAAAAATAAAAATAAAAAATATCAAACCACACTATGCTTTTCTCTGACCTAATCACCATTACACTTATTCATACTAAAATATCTAATGCAAATATAAAAATAATAAAAATACCTTAATATTTCTTCTCCCCATTACACAATACTCTAAGATAGATTTCCCTTACCTAAATCACCATTACACTTATTCACACTAAAATATCTAGCGCAACGTAAAAACCAATCCAAAATACCTTAATATTTCTTCTCCCAAATACACAATACTCTCAGATAGATTTCCCTTCCCTACGATTTCAAATTAAAAAGAGACTAATTTTAATTTAAATAAATATTAACACACATCGTCATCAAAAATATCAATCAACCGACCTAAATTAAATTGGGCCATTCTAAATGGTACAGAACCTGTAAATTTTGAGCATCAACAAATAGGAATAGAAGAGAACAGTGGATCGCCTCAATGACGGTTTCACTCATTAAGAACTCCAGTGCGGTGCTATAGGTTACTATCCGAAGACTTGCTGTTTCACTATTTAAAGGTTCTAGAAGATGCTATGTATGGCCAGTGCAACCTAAAAATCTAAATACCTCATTTCTTACACTATGTTCTTTTATACAATCTGATCGTGATGTTCAATATGTTCTTAATATTCAGAACTCCACTGATCACGGTTGTTTTAAAACGGCAATCTAGAATGTATGTTTGACCCAGTTCTGCGCTTCTAGGTTACTGTCCGAAGACTTTCCGTTTCTCTATTTAAAGGTTCTAGAAGATCCTATGTATGGCCAGTGCAACCCAATATCTAAATACCTCATGTCTTAGACGGAATATATTCTTTTATACAATCTGATTGTGATGTTCAATATGTTCACGATTTCCTTATGACACCTGTCCTTATTATTAATATATGATCTGAATAATGTTATTTGATTGTAGAATACGAAAGCGGTGACAATGTACCCGGATAGTGACAGGCTTCTGTTTGCAGGCTGTAATAATTATATATAAATATATGGTTTTGCCAGAAGATATTGAAGCGTGAAGTCCTGTGTTCTTCCTGCACTTGAAGAATATGGCGACGGAAGTAATAGAGATGTCAGGTCTCGAAGAACGAGAAGAAGAAAAGAGGCTGAAATTAAAGGCAGATTTGCCTAAACAGCACGCTGTCGAGGAAAGCAACACTGACAGCACGTCTGTTCGTGCAAATGATACAAATATCTCGATATTGAAACTCTTTAAATATGCTGATTTATTTGATCTCTGCCTTGTGGCATTGGGCACTGTTGGAACTATTGCAGATGGACTGACCATGCCTGTCACGATGTTTATATTAAGCAGTTTGATAGACAAAATAGGAAAATTTAGTTCCGCATTCAGCGGAGATTTCGGTCATACCGTCAACACGGTAATAATCATTTCCTTTACACAGCAAAAATTGGCGCAATTCCCATCCCGCATATTGATTAATGTCTCGGTGTTGGTTAATTGTGCAGTATGCTTTACGTCTGACGTATTTATCGATCGGCGTATTTTTTGCTGCGTTTTTAGGTTGGTATCATATCTTCCTCCTCTCCCACTTTGCAATGTGTTTATGAGAACGGTTTTTTTATGATCGTACCTATGGCTGATGCTTTGCTTCCCTTTGTCTCATCAGAGGCGTTCTGTTGGGCGAGGACAGGCGAAAGGCAGGCGTCTCGGATGCGCTTGAAATATTTGAAAGCCGTACTGAGGCAGGACGAGGGATTCTTCGACACCCAAGGCACCACCACATCGGAAGTAGTTACAAGCGTTATTAATGATACTCTCATCATACAGGATGTTTTCGCTGAAAAGGTATGATCTTAATTACTTTATCCTCTCATCTAATTCGTTGAGTTTTCTAATTCTGATGCTAAGATTGTCCATTCTCAGATACCAAGTTTCCTCATGAATATGTCTTTGTTCGTCGGCGCTTATTTTGTGGCATTCTGCTTGACATGGAGACTCGCAATCGTGTCATTTCCATTCGTAATCTTTTTGATAATTCCCGGGGTAATGTATGGACGGATTCTTGTGGAGACTTCTCGCAAGTTGAATGAAGCCTATAATATAGCCGGCAATATTGCAGAGCAAGCTCTTTCATCCATTAGGACAGTCTTTGCTTTCGTTGGAGAGGACAGGACAATGACCAAGTTCTCCGATGCGCTTAACTTAACTGTAAAGCTTGGCCTTAAACAAGGTCTTGTCAAAGGGTTGGCAATAGGTAGCGTAGCAGTGACCTTCGGTATCTGGGCCTTCAACGCTTGGTATGGTAGCACATTGGTTATGTATCATGGGGCTAGCGGAGGAAGGATTTTCGTCACTTCAGCTCTGATACTTATGGGTGGCTTGTAAGTTTTCTCCCTATCCATTTCTCTCCTTCTCAGTTATTTCTATAATTGATACAAGAACGGAAAATTTAATCCATTTTGTTAAGTTCAATCACAATTTCTGGAATCACTGATGTGTTTGCAGAGCTCTCGGGACTGCGCTTCCTAATATAAGATACTTCTCAGAGGCACGTGCTGCTGGTAAACGCATCTTTGAGATGATCGACAGAGAACCGATCATTGATTGGGAAAATCCAAAAGGAGAAATATTGCAGGAGGTCAGCGGCGAAATTGAATTTAGAAACGTTGAGTTCGCATATCCATCTCGACCAGAGTCCAAGATATTTCACAATTTCTGTCTCACTATTCCATCAAGCAAGACCGTTGCGTTGGTGGGAGGAAGCGGGTCAGGCAAGTCTACGGTTGTGGCGTTGATAGAGAGGTTCTATGATCCGCTCACTGGAGAGATTTTGTTGGATGGAGTGAACACTAAAACGCTACAATTGAAATGGTTCCGTTCCCAGATTGGACTAGTAAGTCAAGAACCTGCACTCTTTGCTACATCAATCAAGGAGAACATTCTATTCGGGAAGGATGGAGCTAGCACGGATCAGGTTATTGCTGCTGCCAAAGCTTCCAATGCTCACAATTTCATCAGTCAACTACCAGATGGTTATGACACACAGGTAAGTAAAATTTACCTTTTCTTCCTCATCTTCCATTTCTGGCAAGAGCAGTCGATTTGAATTTCGTTTCATTTGGGTAATACAGGTGGGTGAGCGCGGAGTCCAGATGTCCGGAGGGCAAAAGCAACGTATAGCTATTGCAAGAGTTATGCTCAAGGATCCTCGTCTACTTCTTCTAGACGAGGCCACGAGTGCTCTAGATGCAGAGTCCGAGAAGATTGTTCAGGATGCTCTAGAGCAAGCTTCAGTCGGACGCACAACAATTATAGTCGCTCATCGCCTCTCTACAATCCGCAACGCGGACATGATTGCGGTGGTTCAAAATGGTCATGTGATCGAGACAGGTACGCATGGAGATCTGATCTATAAACCCCACGGAGCATATGCTACTTTGGTTCAGCTGCAACAGGCCGCGGCAGATAAGCCAGATGAGCGATTCGAAGGCTCCACTGTGCTAGACCAGTCTTTGAGAGCAAGGAGTTCTAGCATCTATAGCAGATCGAGTTCGAACATGTCTGCTTCAGTCCAGAGAGAACTGATAGTTGAACAGAAGCCTCCGTCCGCCCCTTCATTCCGTCGACTGCTTATTTTAAATACTCCAGAATGGAAGCATGCTCTATTAGGTTGTGCAGGAGCCTTAGCTTTTGGAGCAGTTCAACCTGTCTATTCCTATTTCCTTGGGGAAGTTATATCTGTATTTTTTCTTCAAGACCATCACCAAATCAAATCCAAAATCAAAGAATACGTCTCCATTTTTGTGGCCTTGGGAGTAATATCGCTCTTAGTGAACGTGCTGCAGCATTACAATTTTGCAGCTATGGGGGAATATCTTACAAAAAGAGTTCGAGAGCGAATGCTATCCAAGATCTTTACTTTCGAGGTTGGGTGGTTCGACAAGGACGAGAACTCTAGCGGAGCTATTTGCTCCAGACTGGCAACGGAGGCTAATGTGGCAAGTACCTGACCTAAATGCTTTAATGTTTCTAATGATGTTGGGATTTGTGTCACGGTTTTCTGATGATTAGAATGTTCTATTATAGGTGAGATCCCTGGTTGGAGATCGTATATCGTTACTTGTACAAACCTCTTCCGCCGTGATAGTAGCCTTCACGATGGCTTTGATTTTAGCATGGCGCCTTGCACTTGTAATAATTGCAGTGCAACCCGTCATAGTATTATGTTTCTACACCAAAAAGGTTCTGCTTAAGGCCATGTCTCAAAAGTCTCTCAAAGCTCAAGATAAAGGCAGTCAACTAGCAGCAGAAGCTGTTGCTAACCATCGTACTATTAGTGCATTCTCTTCACAGGACAAGATTCTCCGTATCTTCGAAAAGACTCAAGAAGGACCTCGCAGAGACAGTATCAAACAATCTTTGTTTGCAGGATGTGCCCTGGGAGCATCACAATGCATCACGATAGCTAATGTGGCTCTGGACTTCTGGTATGGGGGACACCTTGTGGCGAAAGGACAAATCCACTCCAAAGCTCTTTTCCAAGTTTTCTTCATTCTGATGAGCACTGGAAGAGCGATAGGAGACGCAGGAAGTATGAGCACCGACATCGCTAAAGGCTCTGATGCAGTCAAATCCGTCTTTGGCATCCTGGACAGAGAGAGCCAGATAAACCCGGACGACGAGAAGGGTGAAAAAACGGATAAGATAGAAGGAAGCGTGGACCTGAGAAACGTGGACTTTGCTTACCCAGCTCGTCCAGATGTTATGATCTTCAAGAACTTCTGCTTAAGGATAAAAGCTGGCAAAAGCATGGCCCTTGTAGGACAAAGCGGATCCGGTAAATCGACCATCATTGGATTAATTGAAAGGTTTTACGATCCCCTAAAAGGATCGGTGAAAATCGATGGCAGTGACATCAGGAGCTTCAATTTGAAGAGTTTGAGGAATCACGTAGCTCTGGTAGGTCAAGAGCCCACACTGTTCGGAGGAAGCATTAGAGACAACATTCTCTATGGAAAAGAGAAAGCAAGCGAGGCGGAGATGATCGAAGCTGCAAAGGCTGCAAATGCTCATGACTTCATCAGGTAATGCTGCAATTGTTCAATTGAAAAAGAATGTTTATAATCAACTAGAATTGAAATAATTATTTGTGGAATAGCTTAGGATTTATTGAACCAGATCAGTTGGATCTGTGCAGCTCTTTGGAGGAGGGATACGAAACAAACTGCGGAGACAGAGGAGTTCAATTATCGGGAGGGCAAAAGCAGCGGATTGCGATAGCGAGGGCGATAATAAAGAATCCCAGCATATTACTGCTGGACGAGGCGACAAGCGCATTGGACAGCCAGTCGGAGAAGATCGTTCAAGAGGCGCTGGACAGAATAATGGTGGGGAGAACGAGCATTGTGATAGCTCATCGACTGACAACCATTCAGAATGCAGATTCGATTGCTGTGATTCAAGATGGGAAAGTGATTGAACAGGGGAGTCATTCATATCTGTTGGGCAAAGGAGAAGGCAATCCATATTACTCTCTCGTCAACATGCAGCGACGCCATCACTAGATTCTCATCTGCCTCATAAACAAAAGAATCCTCCGTCATCCACGTCGTAAATCTTTCTTTGCGCCTTCCCCTAAATATCGAAGATGGATTGTCAAATGTAAAAGTAGGGTTGGAATTTTAATGTAACTCTGTTTATCCAATGAAAATTTGACGAGGACTCTTTTTTTTAAGAGCGTGTAAAATATTGTGGGCGTATTGTGAGATGAAATAGATTTTTCAGGGTAATCTCGCCAAACAAATTTAGGAAAGAACGTAATTTTTTTGTTTTTATTTTTGAATTTATGAACATATTTAGCACTCAATGAAACATTTTATAGCTTAAATTTAAATTTAAGATAAATTTTAGTTAAAATTAATCACAAAAGTGTTTTTAAAAATTTTATTTAGTTTAAAAAAGTATGGTTGAAAAAATAAATTTAATAAGTATATAATATTAGCAATTGCCTCAAAAGGTGCAAGGAGAGGCCTATAGATTTTTTAAATTGGAAAAATGGTATAAAACTTGGTAAAATGGTCTGAGGGTAATATTTGTAGATATGTATGTAGCTACAAAGGACATTTTTGGAATTCCATCCTAGATTACTTTTAAACTTCCTTGGCTACAACACGAATTTAAAGTCAAAGAAATACTTACAAAGATGGGCATGGTGTTTGAGACCTTGCATAGGTAGACATGAGTGGTCTTCTTGTTTCTTTTCATATTCTTACTTTTCCCGATGTCATTCCTGTTCTTTTTCTACAACTTCTATAACAACTCCATTACAAACACATGACATATTACATATTTGCAAAGCCATTCCTTTATGTTCCACATAGGAGTGGAAAGTCAATGGTGGCAATTGGTACATTGAGTGGGATATGTCGTTTGTGAGTATGAATAATGATGTAGTTATTTTTGAAGCCTCCAAAGGATACATATGGTGCAAATGATTTCTTTTGCAAAGTTGTTAAATTCAATTTGCCAAAGAAATTTGCAGAATACAAGACTATATATGCCTTTGCCAATGTTGTTAGGCCTAGGGTTCAAATCAATATGGATTTTGTGCTTGGAAGTCTTGAACACAATGAAATGATAAAAAAATTGTCATTACCAACAGATTTCTAAAATGAACCACTTCACCCTATGAAAAAGGATTATTGATGCAAGCAAAGTAATTGAACTATTTTTCGAAGAAGCTTTCGTGCTTGCATGGTTATCCAAAACTATAATTAGTGACAGGGATGCCATCATACTAACTTTCTATGTCATTTCAGTGGAATTTATTGCAAAAATTAGATAAAAAGGTTCAGTTCATAGCTCCATCTCATATCCACAAGATGATGGGAAAACAGAGAAAATAATTGGACTATCTTTCAAATAAGCTTTTGTGCTTGCATAGCTATCCAAAACTACAATCAGTGACACGGATACTGCCATACTAACATTCTATGCCATTCTGGAGGACTTTATTGCAAAAGCAAGATAGAAAGGTTTAATTAGTGCCTAGCTCCACCTAACATCCACAAGATGATGGGCAAATAGAAGAAATAGTTGACCTATTTTTCAAAGAAGGTTTTGTGCTTGCATAGTTGTCCAAAGCTATATTTAGCGATAGGGATACTGTCATACTAAATTTCTATATCATTTTGGAGGACTACATTGTAAAAGCTAGATAAAAATACTTAGTGCATAGTTCCACCTAATATGCACAAGATGATGGGCAAATAATGGTGATAAAGTTATAAACAGAGGCCTCAGAAATTTCTTGCCGAATAGTTTTGGTACCTTACACAATGGGACCTCACTTTCCCAAAAGCTAAGTTTGCCACAATTCCCATGTAAACAAATCCATTGTTCATACTACTTTCAAAATTGTTTATGGAAGAAATCCAAAACTACCTGCAAACTTAGTGGAACTATCAAGTGACACATATGTCAAATGGGTAGATTCTCTCTGCTAGTTGTTTGTTTAATGTAGCGCCCTACTTTATGTAGAGGCTTTTTTGGTTGTAAGCTCCTCTTGTTGATTAACCAAAGGAAATTTAGTAAAAACGTTTTTAATTCTTGTTTTCCCCATTACTATCCTCAAACATATTGATGTGACAAACTTAGTTTGCAAAAACATCAATATTTGGTTAAGGATCATGGTTTGGATTCTACAAGAGATATGGCATTCAATAAGGTTAGACAATCTAGGGTTGGCCAACATATTTCCAACCTTGGGGTGAATAATCAAACCTAAGTTTTGATGGCTACAAATCAAATTTGTGCTTTGATGAGTTTAAACGTAGTGTCCACATTCACTGCAGGAAATTCACAAATCTAGATTCATTGCAACGTTATATAGGAATTAATAAATCACCCCATCACACCTGGGCTAGAAGAATGATAGACCACCCCACCACACCTGGGCTAGAATAATTGATAGATCATCCCACCACACTTGGGCTAGAGATTCTATATTGCATCTCTCTTATAAGTGTACATTCATGATATTTACTTCAGATATTTTTGCATTTCATAAACCACATTTTTCTATCCTGCAACATGACATACCTCCACCAGAATGCTTTGGGGACACAGATATCCTTGGATCAAAGTCTAATGAGTTTCTGCTATCAAGGTACATCATTTGCTCCTCTGATGAGGATTTTTATTATCTAGAATAAAAAATGGAAAACCAAGCTAAATGTTTGTTTCAAAAATATTGAAAGAATATATCAATTCTTTAACATGTATAATTGAAAGTTGGTAGTATTCTTGATTTTGCAAAAAGAACTGTAAAAGTGAAATGTTTGATATGATGAGCAGGCATAACTCCAAAATTCCATTATTGAAGGAATCCACTTGTTTGGGTACTCAACCTATTTTGCCATTAGAAGAATAAGGTAATTCAACGTACCTCACAAAGCCATTCACCACCAAATTTCTAGACTCTATATTGCACCTACAAAAGAAGGTTTTGGAGGAAGGAATTTCGACTGTTCAAGCTAACCTCCTTTTGCTTTCACAGTTAAGTTTTGTTCTTTTCCCTACTTGTTGTTTAACGTATTTTTTTTGCCATATTCCTGTATATAACTTCTGTTCAAGCAAACCTCCTTTTTCTTTCATAGTTAACCTTTGTTTTTTTTCCTATTTGTCATTTAATCTAGTGTTCCTATCATCTTTGTGCATACAACACTAGTAACAGAGAATTTTTAAGAAAAAGTAACTATTCTTGTTTTCATAGAACATCCCCTGGGGTTGAATGTTGTCAGTTGGCGCAATGCTATGGCTATGGTTTGAAATATTAGAAATTCGTGGAACTGCATAATGGCATGCACTCATTGTGGGAGACAAGGCACAACATATAGCTAAGAAAATATGTACAACGTTGAATAGCTTGGCTAAGCAGATGAGGAAGGAGGTTATGTCGCGGACACAAATTTTGTATTAGATGATGTGGAGGAAGAGGCAAAGGAAGACATGCTACATAGTCATAGTGAGAAGCTAGCTGTGCATACAAATGTAGTGATGCTAGAAAGCATCGGTTTAGGTCCCAAAATTTTTGAAATGAGCAAAGAAGGGCAAGGATATTAGTGGGCTGAAACAAACCAAAATACACGGAACTTTAGCAGTAACTGTTTTAGGAAATTAATAATATATTATTATCTAAAAAGAGAGGCATAATTGAGTGTTTTTTGTTGATGAAACTGTACGAGAAATGTCCTTTTGTGATATATGTACAAGTAAAACATTACGAAGTGAAAATATACAATAATGAGTAGTTGAAATTTGAATCATATACAATGTTGATGAGTATTGTCACAAAAGTGGATACAATTTTCTACATGCTTTGCAATGTATTTCTTGAGATTTTACATATTCTCTATACATAGAGACATGTTTGGTAGGTAGTAACTAAACATATATACAATGAAAGTGTTCTTTGACATCTAACAATATATACAATAAAAGCATTCTATGACATGTAGATGTAATTGACAATGAGCAGCTAATCATATATGCATGATGGGGCATGGCATCGGTAACACCATTTAATGTTTATTGTGGTGCCAAATTGTGCGAGTTGTTCCTGCAATTGGTTCTGCATTTTCCTGTGTGCATCTCTTTCATGGATGTCAATTTTTTTCTTGAGTATTTCTCTTATCTCATTTAACAATTCAATGGTTGTACGCAAATGGTAAAGAGGCAATGATTGTTGCGGCAATATCCTTGTTTGCATATCTTGTAATGTAAGTCCTTGTTCTTGGATTTCTTGGCAATACTCATACAACATATGACATTCATAGTTAGCCTGTATCCATACCTGTTGCCATCCAAAAAGAAAACATTGTAAGTGACAATGAATGTGTTTGCTAAAAGCATTGTTTTTAAAGAAATGAATTAAAATAAAGAAATTTCTAAAGAAATTTTTAAATTGCAGTGAATGCTAGACTTTGCCGTTCGTAGCGGAAAACATTTTGTTTGAAGATTTCAAATAAAATAAACGAAATTTAAACTAATATAAAATCATATGACGTTAAATGTAATAGCAAGCAAATGTATGTGAAATTTGGTTATGTAGTAAGTGGTGTTTACCATGTGGGTAAATCTAGAATATAGGTTGGATGATTGGCTAGAGTGTACTCTCCTGCATAGATTTTGATGTGAGCAATGATTCCTCTTGCTATCTACACTTAAGATATGGATTCTCATGCATTTGTCCAATGTGTGAGAATGGAAATGCTGGATTGACTGATTGTCTGCCAATGACCGCACTCTTGAAATTGCAGTGAACGTTAGCCCTTGTCGTTCTTTCGTGCTGATGCCTATTGTTGCTTTTTCTAATGTCATTCCTTGTGACTTGTGTATTGTTAAAGCCCATGCCATTTGAAGTGGTATTTGACGGTGTGTACCCCTTGTGATGGGAGAAATGGGTACATATGTTGGGTGTGAAATGTCCCATGGTGTTCCTTTGTATTGTTAAAAGTTGATAACCATGAAGGATGGTAATTTTGGGGTCTTTGAGTCAATTGAATAAAATATCAAGATGACTTTCCCAAGTGAACCATTGACGAGGCCTGCATTCACCCATAAGTTGCTGGTGAGAATAACTTTTTGTTCGTTGCATAAGAGCACTTTTGCAGGAAAATGCTCATCTTCTGCTGTAGTACAAGTTTTTTGTCTTTTGTTGTTCTGCAGAGCAAAGCACAACTGGGATGTTCAATTTTTTAAGCATTTTCTTATTATGCAGCACAATTGAGTTGTTTGTTGCATATAGGTGCATGGATTCTTCAAACGCATGTTGCTCTTCATGCGTTAGAGAAGAATTTGTCCTTAACATTAGGAGGTGCCAATCTTCATGTGTAGATATTCCATTTCTGATATTTGTGAGTATTTGTCGAAACGCAACGTGGGACGGGCTAGCTCCTTGTTGATGAAACATGGTTGAAAGTGTTATGAATGTGTCAAAGTTGCGCCAAAGTGCAGTGCCACGTGATGTCCCAGCATATAAAGGAATGTCTTTTACAAGTGGTAGCTGGCCTAAATCCTTGACAAGGATAATTAAGTGATTACCAAATGGTGCATTTTGATGAAGAGGGAATGACTCTCTTAGATGATCGTCAATGCGAGAAAGCATTTTTGGGCCAATGAATCTCATTTTATCAATGAGAATATATTCTACATGATAGAGTTGCTCTTGCAGTTGTAAGAATGGTTGGCCTTCAAGAGGATGCATTGTTTGGATAGGGATGCGAAGGGCAGAGTGAATTGTCAGGGAATTTATGTTGAAAGCTGCAACACTGGTTGGTGCAAGTAGCAGTAAGGGGTTTTTGTTTCTTGGTGAGTTTTCCACAAATGCATGGTGCAGACAGTTAATAAAATGGGATTTTCCTGTCCCGGCTGTTCCTTGTATGATGATTTTGCGTGGGCGTTTTAGCGAAACGGTTTTAAAGTGTGAAAAAATAGTGGTAAAAGCTATGTTTTGGGTAGGAGATAATGTGTGATCTTGGGGAAGGTTGGAAAAAGAATGATGCTGGTTTTGAATAGTTGAGCAAATGAATTTAATGAAATTTATCGCAGTTTATTGCAAGTGGGGAGGGATAGTATTATGTGACCAATTGTGGTTGGCATCGAAGTCACGGTAGCCAATCATGTCGAGGTCATCAACTGCACTATTGTAACCTAGGTGTAGCTGAGAGAGGATTTGCCATTCATTTATCTACATGGAATCAATAGGGGTGTTGGGGACACTTTGATATTTAGTATGTGGGGTTTGTGGGTTTTCAATTTCTCGATGAACATGCCATGGTGTATATGTACCCTTTATTTGTTCCCAGTGTGCAATTATTTCTGCATCAGTTGAACCAATATCGTTGGGGAGTGTGCGAAAGGGGAAATACAATAGTAATTCACTCCAGCAAAAAGTGGCATAGGAAGGATCATCAAAGGAAGGAATGGCATTGTAGCGGGGCAAGACATGTACAATCATTGGAGGGAATACGTGTTTCCATTGGTTTTTTTCTGTTGGGCAGAATATGACCATGAGCATGCAGATACAAGAAGGGGAAATGATTCTAATGAAACAAGCTTGTTCGTGTATGCAAGGATGAAGTTTTGTGTCAAACAAGGATTCTCAGTATCTTGCGAAACACGTTTGAAAATAGCCTTGTTGACATTCAAAGAACGAAATGTATGGCTGCACAAAGAGAGAGGCAACTTTTGTAACATATGGCATATTTTTTGTGCTCCAATGTCTCTATTTGCAGTGGTTTCTGTGAGGAGTTTTTGGATAATAGCAACAGTAGGTGCTTTTGGAATGGCACTTTGTGAAAGTCGTGATAGCATTTGATGGTAGCTCTCAGATCTTGTTTCTGCTTTTGCTGCATACTTTGCAATATACTTTAACACAGCATGGCGAGATAGGATTGGCTGACAATCAACATTTTCTCTCTAGATAGAGAGTAGATTGGCATTGTGAATATTCAATCTTTCATCATTGCGAGTAGGGATGTACGTGCTTTGCCCTTTATCATCAATGAAAAGTGAAGATGTAGAGTTTAATTCCCATGACACTCCATACCGATAGCTAAGTACATTGTCTTTCTTGTGGAGACAAGAAGATTCCTCACACTTTGTATGATGTTGAACACAGTTTACGATCTCTCTATAGTCTTCAAACTAGTTGGACTTGAATATTGATTTTCTGTCAAGAAGACATGGGTTATGAATTGTTGATTGGTGAAGCTGAATATTTTGGTATTCTACCTGACGTGGATTCTAGGAAGTTACGTAGTGGTCGAAATAATTCTATGCATTAGCAACTTCCACTGCATTGTTCCAGTCAATTGTGTCCATATTTGGTGCATTTTGAAACCAGAGAAAGCCATGAATGTGTGCGGATCCTCTATGTTGCCATTCGTATCTGAATATAATATGAAGGTCAATTTTGGTTAAAACATATACGTAGCGTAGAAATCAATGTAGAGGGAAATGGATATTAAAAAATACCTACACCAGTAGTCTATTGTGTGAAGACCTTTTTGCAGGATTTCTTAGAGGAAAATTGTAAATTTGCAGTGCATATATCGGGATGTTAGATGTGGGTTTTTAATTATGTTTTGAATTCTCCATTGGAAGTCGTTGTCTGAACTGGAAGGAACACTGGTAGGCATGATCATGTGCAAGTCATGCCATTTAGTATCAGCTGCACTGGGAGTGAAAAAGAATGTCGGGCTTCCTATTTGCGTGATCATGTCAGTCAGTTCATAGTGTTGTTTGTTCCAGAAGCGCCGTGTTCCTTGTAGGACTAAACCGAATTGCATTATTTTCTTTGGCAGTCTTGAATCTGGAAAGTCACGGAGACAGTGTCGCAGGTCTGAAACCACTGTTGGCAAGTTGTTCTCAATGTACTTCTTCACAAAAACACTAGCAGTTGTTTGGCTACAGTGGCACATTAGAATGTTATAAAAATAGTAGCAAAATCTTGGGTGTTGGCCAAATTGGTTATCATGATAGTGTAGCAAGTGCAAAGCATATTCATACATCTCAACTTTTGTAAGTCTTGGTTGCATGATCCTGGCAATGCCTATAGGGAAGAGTGTGGGGAATGCCATGGCAAAGAGGTCTATGGTGTTGTATTCATTCATAGCTGTTGAAGATAGTGGAGGCCAATCAATAGAGCTTGTTTAATTTCCATGGGGCAAGTGAAAATAACATAAATGTGCTCAAGTTCAGTAGATGAATTTGGGAGTATTGGAACGAAAGAAGAGGGTTGGATTTCTAATGGAGGTAGAATGACATCAATATCATAAGTAGAATCAGTAGTGGTTTGATGGGGTTCTAAAGAGGAGGTGGTTACATTATGGAGAAGAGAAGAAATATCTATAGGGTGATCTGGTAGTGAAAAAATTGCAGATGAAATGAATTGAACATCACTGTAGTAAGGGTCATTTTTTATTTTGTATTCAAGTGTTGCAAGGAAAAATGATTTGCAAATGAAGAATTCATAAGCCTTTTCAGATGGATTGTGCCTTTCCATAATGAGGATGTCTAAGTTAGAAATCATTCGAGGTAACTAGTTGACAATAGTAGTGATGTCTTGAGGGAAGCTAATTGTATGGCCACTATATTTGTATTGACCACCATGGGCATGAGTGACTTGTAGAATGGGGTTTACATGTGCAATGAGAATTTCTTCAACTTGTGTTAAATGTTGAAGGACATAGGGTTGTTCACCAAGGTTCATGTTGTTCTGTTCAGAAAAACATTTTCTAGAATTAGATGATGCACAAAGAAAGCAAGAAAGGCTACCATGTAGAAGTTTTGTTTTCATTCCTGGGTATGATTCTTTGCATATTGTGCAAACATGCATGGTAGAAAGTTCATCTATCCTTTGTCGAAAGCGATGATGTTCTTCATTAAGGGGAGGGTTATATTAGATTTGATGAAGGTGAGGTGGGTTGGTTTGTATAGTTGGGAGAGCATTTGAGGTGGGAAGGGATGTAGAGGAAGTAGTAGGGTCGTTGTGGTTTTTATAAAGAAGTTGTCGGCATGCATTTATTGTATCCTTGTGCTGTGCGTAAAGAAGACAGTGTCACTTGTTTTTATCCACCTTTTGAGTGTTTTTTGGCATATCTGAACAAGTACAGATAATTATTGTTAGTATTCATTAACGAGTATCGCATGTTTGGAGAATGTATTACATGTTTTAGAATTACTTTTCTTTATTCGAACATCGGTGAAGTGTAGGTAGAATAGGTAAAAGGAAAAACATGCAATTAACAATATTACAAAAACATAAGTTATTATGGCATCTATTTTGAGAGGAGAAGAGAAAGATAACGATTATTTTTCTTTCTTCTGTTCCATTTTTTTTGACAAGATTGAATGATAGCATGAATAGTTTAGCAAGCAAGAGATCAATGCATAGCCATGTAAACAATGAACGGAAAACTCATGTAGTAAGTCTTTACAAATGTTGATATCTCTATTATGTAAAATGCAAAGAGTAAACATACATATTTTGGAATAACTGGAAGAGATTATTTGTAGAAAAAGTGTGCATTACAATAGGATGGGCGTAATTCAGAAATGCCAGTTTATGTACAAGTAGTAGTGTTTGAAGAGACTATAAAAGGCTTTCAAAGGCGGCGAACAATAGGCTGTTTTGAAATGGACATTGCTTGAATGTCATTAAGGGCTTCTTTGCATGCAGAGGCATATTGAATTTCTTCTGAATTTATCAGTATTGGTTGCAAGCGCTCAACATCGTTGAAGTAATCTATTTTAATGGAAAGTGTTAGCAAGAAGTGGCGTCCGGTAATTTGGCCACAAATTTCTTGTAGATCAGTTGGTTTGATAGAAAGAAGGAACATGTATTTTGCTGTGGTGCCCATGAGCTCATTTCTTGAGTCATTGAAAGATGTGACATTCTGTAGGTGCCCGATGTGGTCATGTATCTCAATTTTAAGTTTGTAATGGTAGTCACATTCTGGGAAGTGGCCATTACATTTTGTACAATGCCAAAGATTGTTAGAATGCTCCATAGCCCTTTTCATGCATTGTTTTCCATTAAAATCTAATGGACATGCTAAAAAGTAGAAGTCGTCCATGTGAAGAGCAGTTATCATTGCATGAGCTGAAACCCATATTGCTTTCTCAGAGGTTTGCATGTAAGCAATTTCATGAAATGTCTTTCGTGGTAGGGCATGTTTCGAAGCAACACCATAGTTTCTACTCAAATATGGAGAAGAAGAACTATAACCTGTTTCACAGAACCATGCATGTAATTAATGAGTTTCTTCAACTTGTGGATTTATGATGAGAGTGCTCGTTGATGTCGTCCATATTGTGGTGACATTAAATTCAGATACACGACCTCCTTTCATTGCAAGGATTGGTGGGTTGTCAAAAGAGTAGAATTCAGCAAAGTTTTGTCGTATAGAGTAACAATGGTCTCCCCATAATGTTACGTCAATGCTAAAACCTAACTTGTCTTTTAATATGAGTGTTTTCCTTAATGTTCCACTTCCATCTTTTCGTCGAATGGTTGATGCAGGTGAGGTGGAGGTAACAACACCAATCACATCCACATTTGTATTTGGACTTGCATTTTTTATTTCAGCAATAGTTTTGAAGTGAAAGCTCTGGTAAGGAAACATTGGATCAAATATGGGGCATGGATTGATAGTGGAAGCAGCAAACAAGTAAATTTCCCATTTTTTCTTGAGGTGGTTGTAGTTTGGGTTTGCTTCTTTGACTGTGCCATTTGAAACAATGTATAGCTGGCCAACTTGAACAAGACTGTAAAGAGATTTGGCCAATTCAACATGCAAAAAGGTGGATCTCTTCCTTATCACAATTGATAAGGTCAAATCCAAAATCTTTTCCTGAGCCTCGCATATTGTTGTAAGTCTTCAATGCTATTTTTGCAGATGCTCTACCTTGGATTGACTAATACTTTCGGTAAGTATTGAGCGCCATGAATGGAATAGTTGTAGTTGTCGACGTAATTACTGGAGTAACAACAGAGGGCAAGGTATCTTATATTGATGAAGAGCTATACTGGGTTGTACCCGCCTTTGCATGTATTAGTGTTGATGAGTCCTTGGTCAATGTTGCTGTACACACTACAACTTCAAGCTCAACCACTCAGATGGACCTTATGAAAACAAATGAGAAATGAATTAATGAAGATTCTATTTTTTTTGTAATGCAGGAAGCGTATAGAAGACAAAAAATAAAAAAGGGTAAATTCAAATGTTGGGCCTTACGAGGAGTTTTGAAGCAACATGCAGGCTTCTTTTTAAAGCAGAATTATTGAGCCAATTTGAATGTCTTTAGATGCAACTTGTGGGCTATATGTTGATGGTAGCAAATTCTTGTGTTGATGTGTTCCATCAGATAGAGTAATGCAAAAGTGTGAGGATTTTGTTTTTAATGATGTAACAAAACCAATATAGATTATCTAGAGTAGTGGTTGAATCTTAGTGGAACCATTCAGCAGCAGAGGAATGGCATTTGTAGTCAAGGCTAGCTCCATAATATTAATAGAGGCATTCTTTTTCCATGATAGTAGTACCTTTAATTCATTAAATCACCATAGCACAAATGTCTAGTAAAGAAAGATGTGATGTGAATGCGGGAACTAATCTAGCAAGGCTAACTTTTGATGGTGAAACAATAATAAGGGCATAAGGTATGAGAGTAAATTTTCATTCACACCACTATTAAGGATGAGACGACCCTTTAGGTGTTTTCAGTTAAGGTTAGCTTAGGTACAAGTACTAGTTCATCAAAAGATCCATGTGATATTAATTTGGACTCATCTATTTTTTCAATATTAACATCTATTGCTTCCATCGATTCCGAGAAGATTTCAAATGTTTGTATATAGCTACCATCAAGTATTCTAACACCTCAATGAACTCTATTTGTGTTGCAGTATGCGATTTCCATTTAATTATACCAGACAGTTTTGGAAAACTCCAACACTTGACACCACTTAATATGGCAAAAGGATCTAGATTTGACACCGCTTAATATGGCAAAAGAATCCCCTAACTGGTGCCATTCAGGGGCCATACAAAATCTCATGGGAAGTCTTCTAGATGGTGGTTTCTTTGTCAGAGCAAGCTCATCTCCCTATGGAGATAATGGACAAATAAGAGACTATTTGCTGACATTGATTAAAGAAGGGAAATTTAGATCTCTAGTCCCATTTCATCCCAACAGGGAAACTTTACATATCAAGAAAACATCTCATTGGTAGTGCAAATTCACTCAAATTCCATGCTTGGGTAGGCTCCACTTAGTGGTGTTGTCTATGTGGATGTTAGCCTTTCACATTGGCTAAAACCTACAGAGCTTAGCCTTCTTGCTACAGGAAATTAGCACATGAGCGAATTCTGCTTGAGCACAATCAACAGGTATTAGATTCTTCTAGGACAAACGAATTACTACAAGAGATAAAAATTATCCACAAAAGTTTGTAATCGCAGCGAACTACTTGAGTGACGATATCCATGGCTATGGACCTCATCAGGAAAGTAACTGAATTTATCATAATTGTTCTTCTAGGTTGTGGATCAGTATAAATAGTTCAGACTCCAGAGAGGCTAGGGTAATTTAATTATTACAGTTGACATTACTCAGTTGACATTTGTTGTGGTGCTCAATCTGTTTGTAAAAAATAGCTGCTGATTGAATACAATACTTGGTGGAACATTGTACTTATTGTGGACGAATGATCAGTTCTATTCAGTGTGGATGAATGTTCAAGAAAACATCTCATTGGCAGTGCAAAGTCACTCAAATGCCATGCCTAGGGAGGCTCCACCTAGTGGTGTTGTCTATGGGGATGCTAGCCTTTTACATTGGCTAAAACCTACAAAACCTATTGACAATGGCTACAGAGTGCTTTCATGTCAAAAAGGTGGCAAAGAAAATCTGTCTAAAGGTATAGAATTGTCCTCGTGATAAAATATCATGAAGTCAGGGATTAATAGATAATGGAATTCTCCACGATCTCCAAACCAAGAAGTTCAACAATTCATGCATGACCACTTTCAGAATCACTTTCACCTCCAAGTACAGATTGTAGACTTGTTTTTGCAGTGCGAGGAATGCGGAATTTGAGAGGTGTGATGGAAAAGAAGTCATCACTTTTAATATCACCCTCAGGAAGTAATGATGAAAGGCTTATTTTTGGCTCCCTATCAATCGAGAAAGAAGCTCCTACTCAAGCTATATTTCTCAACAGAAGAATCATAGAGTTATAAAGTTCTCATGGCTTGGAAAGTTTTTATAAAGAAGTTCGTTAAAATATTGAGCATCCTATGTGAACTATTGATGTGTTCCACTAAGAGAAATACATTTTTTTGGACAAAGGCAAGTGAAGCTCCATTATTAGTCTTTACTTGACTTTGACAAAACTTTGTGCGTTCAATGTGATAATTCTGGTGTAGAAATTGGAGTATTGATTTGGGAAGGACAACTTGTTGCATATTTTAGTGAGATACCAAATGAAGCTAAAATGAGGTTATCTCTCTAAGATAAACATACTATATAATTGTACAAAATTTAAAAATATTGCAGCCATATTTTGTGCACAAGAAGTATATATTGTTAATTTATCATCAGACCCTAAAATATATAAAATCTCAAGCTATGTTACCAAGATACAGATATGAATATGGATCCAAATCTAGATACAGAAACAGATCCCCAAAAATTTTGAAAATCTAGAATTTGGACATGGTGGCTAAACAAGAGCAAAAAATATAAAAATACGTCTATAACTAAAAAAAAATATCAAAGCCATTC
The DNA here is from genome assembly GCA_000404065.3 of Pinus taeda. Classification (NCBI taxonomy): domain Eukaryota; kingdom Viridiplantae; phylum Streptophyta; class Pinopsida; order Pinales; family Pinaceae; genus Pinus; species Pinus taeda. Next base: position 66,251 of record APFE030603294.1, read on the forward strand.
AGGAATCACAACTAATCATAACCAAAGAAGTGATTCCTCATGCATGTTTCTAGTAGTATTAACCATCCATGTATCATAACTGATAATTTGATAAGCTATAAGCATCATTGATATTTGAACATTTTAAGGACCATTTCAGCATAAGCACAAACTAGGTCATACTTGATTTTTGTGAGCCATGTCCATATGAACAACGAATAAAGTGGTTTTATTGAGGGCTATAGTGGGACTTAATAACAGTGTGGGTGAAGTGAGCAACTTCATGGCACATAAAGATATATCACACCTTGACAGCAGACCTTGACCAAAATCATAGATCAAACCTTCAGAGTAGACATTGAGATATGATGTTTATAGATCAGACCTCAAGAGCAGATCTCGACAAAAGGATAGATGAGACATTGACCAAGAATAAAGTTTCACATTTTAGCCTTTACACACTTAAGGTTTGGGGAACTTTTCATTAAAAATTAAATTTTGGGGGGGATCAAGGGGTCAAAATAGCGCTGGAAGTTCGGAAACTGTTTCAAATTTTAATATCCATTTCCTTTTCGACGGGATCTATTTCATGGGCTCAAGATCCTTTTCCTTATCCTAGGGGTCTACTCTTATGATAGAATCACAGATCCAGATATCCTTCACATAGGTGTGGAGGATCTAGTAACATGGTACCGAAGCAACTCCATTACAAACACATGGCATATTACATATTTGTAAATCCATTCCTTTATGTTCCACATAGGAGTGGAAAGTCAATGGTGGTAGTTGGTACATTGAGTGGGATATGTCGTTTGTGAGTATGAATAATGATGTATTTATTTTTGAAGCCTCAAAAGATACATATGATGCAAATCGTTTCTTTTGCAAAGTTGTTCAATTCAGTTTTTCAAAGAAATTTGTAGAATACAGGACTATATATGCCTTTGCCAATGTTGTTAGGCCTAGGGTTCAAATCAATATGGATTTTGTGCTTGGAAGTCTTGAACACAATGAAATGATAAAAAAATTGTCATTAGCAACAAATTTCTAAATGAACCACTTCACTCTATGAAAAAGGATTATTGATGCAAGCAAAGTAATTGAAATAGTTTTCAACGAAGCTTTCATGCTTGCATAGTTATCCAAAACTATAATTAGTCACAGGGATGCCGTCATACTAACTTTCTATATCATTTTGGTGGAATTTATTGCAAAAGTTAGATAAAAATATTCAGTTCATAGCTCCATCTCATATCCAAAGGATGATGGGAAAACAGACGAAATAATTGGACTATCTTTCAAATAAGCTTTTGTGCTTGCATAGCTATCTAAAACTACAATTAGTGATAGGGATACTGCCATACTAACATTCTATGCCATTTTGGAGGACTTTATTGTGAAAGCAAGATAAAAAGGTTTAGTTAGTGCCTAGCTCCACTTAACATCCACAAGATGATGGGAAAACAGAGGAAATAGTTGACCTATTTTTCAAAGAAGGTTTTGTGCTTGCATAGTTATCCAAATCTATATTTAGTGATAGGGATACTGTCATACTAACTTTCTATATCATTTTTGAGGACTATATTGCAAAAGCTAGATAAAAATATTTAGTGCATAGTTCCACCTAATATGCACAAGATGATGGGCAAACAATGGTGATAAAGTTATAAAAAGAAGCCTCAGAAATTTGTTGCAGAATAGTTTTGGTACCTGACACAATGGGACCTCACTTTCTCAGAAGCTAAGTTTGCCACAATTCGCATGTAAACAAATCCATAGTTCATACTACTTTCAAAACTGTTTATGGAAGAAATCCAAAACTACCTGCAAAGAACTATCAAGTGACGCATATGTCAAACAGGTAGATTCTCTCTACCAGTTGTTTGTTTAATGTAGCCCCCTGCTTTATGTAGAGGTTTTTTTGGTTGTAAGCTCCTCTTATTGATTAAACAAAGGAAATTTTTGGGTCTTAATCACAGAAGTTTTCAGGAAACCTATGATTTCTCCCTTTGCCTATTTTCTGTCCCTCGCAAATTGTCTATGCAAAAAAGAACATAAATCTCTTGCAGCCTATTGCAAGTGAAATTAGGAATGGAATTATTCTATAAGAAGAACATGGGATTTCATATCAGCCGTTGCTAAACCAAATAAACAAACTCTTGATCTGTTATAATTTAGTTGTGAAGCTCTGAAGATTACAGTCGGTTGAAAGTTAGTTGTGAAGCCCAGTGATTGTCCCTTGCAGGTGGATTGCAAGGAATCATCAACGAAGTTACAACAATTTTATAGAACCCTGAATTAGTCTCCAAAGTTAAGGATGCTAGATTATGCCTTCTCACTTATGGAGATCTCAATGATTCTCAAGTTAGTATAATTTCCAATAATATATCTATCTTGAATTACACACATATTTGAACCAAAGTAGGTTAAATATTTTGAAGCAGTTCCAAATTTCTTAATCTAGATCAGCAATACCGAAGAATAAAACATGAATTTAATCAAATTTAGTTAACCAAACATTGAACAAATTTCGCGCCAAATGATTGACCACTCGACTGAAACTTATTTTAATGTAAAGGGGTTTGGGAAATGGCCCTCATTAATGGCAATATATTCTAAACTGAAGATGAAACATATCTGCAAGGCTTATAGATTCGAGGCAGAGAACTGATTTATTCGACGCAAAAAATTGATTTAACCGGTACTTGCAATAAAAAACCGACAACAAACCCCTGGACTGAGATTATAATTTTGTAAGCAAAAGGAGACAAAATAGGATCAGAAAAGCTAGTCCGAACTAACCAATGAACTTTGAACAAAAGAACCAGAGAAATTTGAGCAGCTGAATGAACAACTTTGAATGAAAAGTGCATTTGCTGGAATGAAAAGCACATTTGTTGGAATGAAAAGCACATTTGTTACCTCCGATAACCCTGTTGGAATCACCAAATTTTTCAAATACCTCCGATAACCCTATGAATAACTCTAATAACCCTATGAATAATGAAGAGCTAGCTAGCAACATAGGTCGTGCAGAGGAGGGTGAACAATAGAAACGGTAAACATTACTACAGCAGGTCGTGGAAGAGCCCGGAATCATCATTACAGCAGGTTGTGGAAGAGAAAGCAAAAAGCGGGAGGAGAAGAAATCAGAAAGCTGGTGAGGGAGGAATAGTCCAAACATGTTCTAGTTGTCAAGTAAACCCTATGCCAGTTGTCAAGGTAATCAGATGCCAGTTAGATGCTAGAGAATGAAAAGGTAGACAAAAAAACTCAACCAAAGGAAGGCCTATAGGCCTAAAAATATTATTCCTCAAATTACTAATGTAATTGCTATATTTATGCTAGAATGTCATTCCTCAAATTATGTATGTAATTGCCATATTTATACCATGATTTTTAGATATTTGTGTCGTGACTTTTCATTATTAATTGTAAACCAATTTAAAAAATTGTTGGAAATAGTCATACTCACATAAATAACATACTAATGGGTAAATGTAAATGTGGAAACTTACTACCCATCAAAATTTATGCAAGTCCTTAATCCCCCCTTTAACTAGGCTATATTCCACACAAATACTATGGGTCAATACCATAGGTTCTCATACCATGAGTCAATATCAAGGGCACATATCATGATTTTTTTTAAACATTATTTTTATTTTATTATGATCGAGTAAAAAGGTTTGCACAATATTAATTTAATTTAATTTATATTATATTTTTGTTTTTTTGTAATTTGATCTAGTCAAATGATTACAGAATAAAATAGGACAAGACAAGACAAAACATTACGACATCTCTTCCATACTAGATTAAACTAGCTCTAGATACTATAATTAATCATTTACATTTTAATTAATCAAATCATATATATTATATATATATATATATATATATATATATATATATATATATATATATATATATATATATATAAAATGAGTAATTTCAAATGAGTAAACCAATTTATGGACAATATTAGGTCTTTACGTAAAAGTTTATATGGAAGTTTAAATATGTGGTTTTATATTTTTAAATTTTATATGGAATTGTAAATATGTATCGTTGAATATAAGAAATATTTTTACATAAATATAATATTTAAATAAAGTTTTGTGACCTAGATTAATTCATATGATTTAAAATATAAAATGAAAATGACAATTTTTTTATTTTTATTTTTAAATTATAAAGATTTGAAAATCTAATTTAACACTAAAACTTACCACTTATATTAGATGAAACATAGATATAAATACATCAATTATCGGTTAAAGATAGAAATTCTATCTTAACCACACAATCACTTAGTTGAGTAAATCTCTCAACTAAACACTAAACTAGGGATCATCTAAACAAATCTCAAAGAACATGTTCTTTTACTTATAAACCAAGACAGGTAGGAATTATATTTTCCAATACCCCCTCTTAATGACTACTTGTCACAATCTCAACGAGAAAATTATAATTGTTGTCAAACATGACAAAAATATATGTCAACATCCATATAAAGGAACAACCAAAATGGATGGGTGCCCAACAAATGCAACCGTGGCAACGGCCAATCTACTAGGATGTCGTTAGGATACATGGTTCTATGAACCATTATAACATTATAACTCTCCATGATTATGAATTCGAAATCTAGTAGGCTACTAGCTCCATCAAGTTGTCTCTTAACCCTTGAAAAGGTGTAGTAGGCAAATTGGATTCCCGAATTTCACTCCCGAACTTGAGAATCATGGGTCTCCCAAAGTCAATTACTGAACAATGAGGGCTAGTAAAAAGAAATTGATTGTAATACATGAATTAAGCATGGTTGTATTATATATTTTACCCTTTTGTGAATATAATTAAACAAGTAGGATCATGAAACGCTGATAGAAGTGATGGTGTCTAAAAACATTGTTGCCTTGTATCCCCCTAGTAAGCAAGAAAAAATTATTTGAAGTCTTTCTGCCTTTAAATAGGCTATATTCCACATGAATACCATGGTTGAAACCATGGATTCTCACAAACCTCAAGCTATAAAACCATTAAAAAATTGACTGAGTCAAGTTTACTCCAAGCACCCTAGAAATCCGCTCCTTAAACTTGACTCAAGGAGATTAACTTGGTCCCAATCATTCATCAACCATCTCCCTTGAGATCTCACATTCCCCCCCTCAATTTAGGATAGTAATACATCTTCCACCCTGGTACCTATCTAAGTGGTCCATTCCATAGCTTGATTACTCCATTTTCCACCGCACTGCATGTATGTTTGATCAAAGTCTTAAGGTCTTACAACAATCCATACTGCTCCACAACATGCATGCTCGAATAGTAGGTCTTACAAATTTATGGGAAAGCACATTGTCCTTGGACCAAAACCCTTTGTCTTTTCATAGAAAAATGGTGTTACACACCATTATGGATCGTAGGCTCACTAGCTCCTCCACTATCCTCAAACCATTGACTCCATTTTTGTTTTCTTTTCCATATGACCACTCTCTCACTACATCTTAGTATTTTTTGATCCAAGTCTTTCAAAATCATTTCCATGCTCCATTTCATTATAATTTAATGTTGGGATCTTATTAGATCACAATAATAATTATTTATTTCCAATTGGCTATGTTTGCATTAATTTCTATTTAATTTTTACTAGTGATCGGTGATTAATGTACTTGTTGTATTTTCCTCTACCGATTATTAGTAAAGTAGCAAATATATTGTAGTTTTGAAATCTTCATTTTGGATGAGATCAATCATTTTTGTAAGTAGTGTTAATTGTTTCATATATTAAATTTTTTATAGATGTTTTAGGCTCAAAATCTACACCCCTTCCCAAAGGGCTTTATAGTTATTCTAAACGACCTTTTCCTTTAGGAACAAGGAGTAGGGATTTTCTATATTCATATTCAAATGAATAATTGGACCATCAATAAATGGTATTTAATTACCAATAGGATTTAATGTATATGTATTTTTCATATTATGTTATATATGTATAAACATATGTATGTATGTAATGCTAGTACTCTAAATGGTAAACTTTCTCTTTGACAAGGGGGCGAGATGTGGGCTCAATCCATGCTACCTACCCATCACATGCAATATGAAAATGAATATTTCATGCATTGATGGTATATTTTCCTCCGTTATCATTCGATTACGAAACAATAACTGAGATAACAATCCTTTACATAACAAAATGTTTCTTTTTTCTTTCTAAAGGAGATAAGATTTGAATTGATGACCTAAAGGATATGAGCCTTGCAAGGCACCAAAATTCTCTACTTTACAATATTTATTAATATCATAGTCAAAATGTGTACACCAAATAATCATGGAATATATTATTCCTATCCTTATATAGGAATAGGTGTACTCTTTCAATATTGAATACACTTCAATAACTTTATTTTTTCTTCTTATAAAACTCAATGTTGTTACCTTGGGAAACAAAACATGCATGGGCCATCTCATGGAGTATCTATTTTGGCAATATAAAGTCTTGAGAGTTGGATCTACATATTCTATTTGAAAATCAATGTCAATGGAGATGTTTAGGTGCACTAATGTATGGTGGCGATTACAAATTTTTATGATTTTTCGATTTGTCATATAATGATGATTTTCTTTCTTCCTCCAAATATTGAAAATAAAATTATATTTTTATTCAATGGTTGTCTCTTCTTCACTCTCTAAATGAGGTTCTTTCTCACCATAATAGTTCATTCTTTATTATTACCTACCAATAATTAAAATATAGATTAGATTTTATCTAGAAAAATATTATTTTAACTAATTTTAATTTGTTTTTATTTTTTTTGTATATAATGATATCCCATTCACTAATGAAATTCGTGAAGAAGAATTAGCCAAATTTATTTGATGTAGAATAAATAAAAAAAGTTGCAAGTGTGAATATATAACCTACAAAAGGGTGAACTAATCCAACTAATTGTTTTTGAAAAATGGAAAGAGCTACTAGCATGTCACTCCATAGAACTAAATTAGCTAAAGTTTTGCCTTGATGGACCCATACAATTTTTTTCTTAGTTCCTGCCAATATCCACACTATGAAATTAGGAACATAAATTCAATATCCCAAACAATATGCTTGAAAAAAAACATCCATGCCCAAATAGATAAGTGTTCATATTCAAAGAATTGTATCCAGTAATAAGTTGTGAATAATTTAACCATATATAATTTAATGACCATCCCATTAAAGAAGCGAAATACTTATTAAATTTCACTACATGACCTTGCCATAGCTTTATATGCTTGCAATGCTAATAGAAAGTAACCTGTCCAATATTATTCGACATGTATGAAATAGATAAAAAGAAAAGCATGCTAGACTTATATATTGCATGTTCCACCTATCCTAGACCATCCCAAGGAAAATTATAACCAAAATCATTCATATTTGGAATTTCCTTAGAACCACACACATTTGAATCACTTTTAGCTAGGATCAATGTAATTGTACGTAAACCTAGTGCAATAGCATGATGAATAAAAAATTATCCAATATTGATTCTTAAGGAAAGTTAATTAATTATTATCATTAATATAATATAACCAATCAGGTAAGCATATACTCTTACCTACATTGAATGTTTAAACACATGCTGAAGATAAGAGTATATTAAAACCATATAATTCCTTATGATGAGAATATTGTATCCATTGAGGAAATATGGATTGATAAAGATTTTTTTCTAGAGAACTAAAAGAAAGAATAACATCATTATGAACATAAAGCCCCAAGGTATGGAAACTTAGTATTGAACTAATGCATATAAGATGAGATATTATAGTTGCCTTCTGCTCCAACACTCTTAAGAATAAATTATTCTTAATTTGTTCTATATTATTATCACCAATGAGGAATATAGCTTCATAAGTAAAGGAACCTATCATAATAAAGTCATCAATGTGTTGATTAAAAATATGTAATCAATTTTGGTGGTGAATTGATGTGTTGTGAATTCAAAGTTGGGTAAAAAATACATCTGTTGAGATACCAAGAAAGTGATAACCCCAAAGAATCTTAAGTAACACTTAATTAAAATGAAAGAATTTTTTTTATTATTTTATAGAAACCCTTCTGTGTGCATCCTAATATTCCTCCTAGAGGAACGTGTTCCTCCAAAATGTCATATATAATGTGACCAAGCACAAAATCAATTCTATACGTATGATCAATAATTGAAAAAGGAAATAACTAAATGGTGATGAGAATAATAGTCAACCATAAAATTTGGATTTGTGGATGGAATACTCTGGGAAGATTTACAATAAAAATTACCACCCCTTAGGAGGTACCAAAAAATTGAAGATTGGAATCAATATTTTTAGCATAAGGATTCCATTTACTTATGAAAAGTGGTCAGAAACCTTAGGAATGTGATAATATGTTTAAAAAATTATCCCATCTCACCTGCACTGCCCTTGATTTGGGAATATACAAATGAAATGAAGCCCCCATCCAATCTAGAGAACTAACTCCAAAGAGTCTTGAAAAATGTTGATTGAGAGGAGATTTGACATTTTTTAGTGATGAAATATTTGGCATGGATTTAGGTGGTAGATGTAAACTATTGTGTATTGAAAATATCGCAGAAGAAATAGTAAGGAAAGAGCACCAATAGAAAAATATTTATTAGCATATATTCCAATTGTACACCATCATTGATAAGCATTAAAATAAGAAATATTGAGTATATCAAAATCTCCTCATTGGGTAAATTATTCTATAGCCAATTGATTAAAATGTGGATCTTGAATTTCATGAGAAAGGGATCCTACAGGTAACGGATCACATGCCCATGCTTCATAAATTTCTTTCCAAGCCACATGGAACAATGTAATAGAGGTCCACAAAAATACTAATGTCAACTTATCAAAGTGAAACAAAAATCTAATGATAAACATGCTTTTTGATAATTTCATCATGGCTCTCAAGGTCATGTTTCATCACAATACCAAACAAAATATGATGAGTATTTGGATCTTGGATCAAGCCTTCAATTAACTTTGGAAATATTGATGTCATAAGGCTTTTCAAATCCCCGTAGAGATTAACCTAATGTAATAATTCTTCCTAGGAAGAATTCCTATTTTGGGATGTTTGCATCGAAAAGCCTAAATGAGCTCCTTCTACAACACATCCCTATATAATGCACAAGGCTTAGGGATGGATAATAGGAGCAAACTTCAATATTTCCTAGGCCAAAATAATAGGTTCAATGATTTCCTTTTAATATCGATTGATGATTAGTAAAAACATTAAATTAAAGGCCTAAACAAAGTGAGCACCTACAAATGAAACTCCATATGTAGATAATGAAGAACCAAAAGATTGGATCACTTGAGAGGATTGTGCCAATAGACAAGCATGGAGCCACCTATTAATCATAATTGAACTCTATGCATATTCTCTCATACAATATGAGTTACCACTCCTTAATATCTTATACCACACCAAACATCAAATGGAATGTCCAACTAGAATTATATATTACTATAGAAATTACTTTGTACCTCTAAAACAAAGCAAGGAAAACATGTAGATAATTGACATGTTTCTCCTCTTCTAGGTCCATCACAATTAGATATAAATCAGAACTATGATCAATAGGACACCTTTAGGTATGATCAAAATAGTCACATCGATATTTAATGCATGAATGTGATGCACCAAGAAATTCATAGCTTGTAATGGAATTAGTAAAAAAGAAATTATGGAACTTATGATCACCAAATCACCACCTCCCTTGCTTGACATGGTACTTACTATTGCACTAGGACATATTGAACTAAGTGCTAAAGCATGGAGTGTTTTATATCCATTGGAAAAAGATAGGTTGTAATTGTATAACAATATTTGAGAACATATCTTGAGGATGCCGTTGGGCACTCACAATATCATCATGAATATTCCAACCAAAAGTATGGAGGCCTACGAATATCAATACATGTTTGAGGTGTGTTATAATTGCATCATAATGTGTAAGAACATGATCTTATAAATTGTTGTATTAAGTTGTTGAATAATAGTCTCTTACCATAAAATTCACTACATGTGAAATAAAGGAACTATGATAAACCAACCAATCCACATATGACATGTGAATAAAGAGAGTTGGGTACCATAGTTAATAGTGAGGCATAGATAGGGGGCACTGAATACATGTGGTGAGTTATGTCAATAGATAAATATCCTAAAATTGCTAGGTTAATATATAATTGAGCGTGCCATAAGGTAGTTAGGATCTCGTAAATACATTGTTAGGATACTTAGAAACTTGGGTGTTATTTAAGTTCTACTTGATCTAATGTTTCTATTAGGTAAAAGTGTGCTTCTTAGCGTGTTTCTTTAGGATGCATTAGTTTCATTGTAATTTGAAGATCATGATATATTCTAGACATAGAATTATCTGATGGCTTATATTCTCCTTGATTTTAATAACTATTGGTCCATCGATTCAAACTCAATTGCTCCATGATCTCTATTTAAATGGCATGGAGGGTCATGGATGATTATTTATTGTAAGGAATCTCTTATGTAAAATATTTTCTTTTTGATTAATAAATTTTACTCAAGTAGTTACGTTGGTTGGAGTTGTTGATTTTTTCTCTCTCATAAGGTTTTAACCATTTAAAAATACCAAAATTGTGATCTTTGACCTATTGTTGCACAAAAATTGTCACTTTGACTTTCTGCAATCTGTGTGAGTCCATCACCACTCATAATTTCCTCCTTTGTAAGTCTTAAGCCTCAGTTCTTCATATCAAGCCTTCAAAATAAGATTAGAAGCCTAAGATACCTTAGATCACCCTAGTGTCTTTTTGCCTTCTTGATGAGTCTGAATGGTTTGTGACATCCATCCTTGGTGAGAAATAGGTTTCGTTTTCTCTTCGCAAATCTTTGAATGAACTTGGTTGTAACTTTTGAATTTCATTTTTATAAAAGAAAACATAGCTGGATGTTTTTTGATTGATTTGTTATTCTGAACGAATTAATCCTTAGTTTATTGAATAACTAAGTAAAACGTCCTCAAAAAGATTTGAAGCCTTTATTTAGATTAGGTTTATAAAAAGTTTTTAGATCTCAAGATTAGTTTTTGTAGTTTTGAGTGTTTTCTAGAAATTATAAAATCTCTTTTGAAAGAATCATTTTTTGCAGGTTTGAGTGTTGAAAAGGAAAAAGGATTTTTTGTGAGCATAATTAGTAGTCTCATTTTGAGTTCTTATTGAAAAAGACAAAAATATTTTCTTTTCATTGACATGTTGAAAGAAATATTTGCTTTTCAAAGAATTGCAATTTCAAACTCTTTCTTTTAGCTAGAAATTCATTGAAGGAAAAACAAATTATTTATCATTCTTAGGTGCATTTTTTAGTGTTTTTGGAGTCAAGTCTTCACACCATCAAAGTTTCACTTCCATACCTATTGACTTAAGAAACAACCTATAAAAGTAACACTTAATTAAAAATGATCTAGCAATCATTTTAATTTCTAGGGCTCTTATCACCAATATAGCTTAGGCTAGTATCTTGGAGTAGGGAGTAATTAACTCTCCAATATAGTTAAAACAAACAAGTAGCTATATATTGCGGTAGGAAATAAATCCAAATGTAATTGATATAATGTGGGAAGCTCCTCTTAAAGGATTCAATCATGAGATCATGTTCGAACCTTTGAGACAATCAAGTCTATCTCATTGGGAAAGATATAAGATTTGCGTGTATTATAAATGGTAAACCTTAGATTAAGCATTGTCGAGGAGCCTGGGGTCACTTGTTGGTAAACCTCAGATTGATCATGTCGAGGAATCTTCAAGGGGATTAAGCTTTGTTACTCTGCCCTTGCATGTAGATCGGATCGTAGACTGTTCCCCCAGTTGTATTTGTTATTGTTGGTAACCTTAGTGTCCATAAACTTAAGATTATTTCCTAAGGTGATGGTGGAGGACGGGTCTCACTGTACCTGGAGCAGACGTTGACTAGACTCACTTGGGCTCTCTGGGGGGTTCTCTTCACTCGAGATGGTTTTGTGAAGAAACTTGTGTCAGTCTATTTCATTAAGCAGGTTGTTGGGGTAACTGTTCCAACCACCCTTTCTGTATTAAATTCTACGACGTTGGATTTCATCACCAACTAGTGTTTTTGGCACGAAAAGTTATTGTTTGTGTGTGGTTTGAACTCTTAGATTTTTTTAGGTGTGTGATTCAACTGTTTGTTTCTTTAGATACTTTAGGTGGTTTTATTGAGATTTTCTTTGTTTGCGTGTGAGTAGTTAAATATTTAATCGTGGCTGAATTATCGAGACAATCCCATAGACTTCGAGGGAAACCTCCCGAGTATACACCAAGCCAGATTGAAGGGCTACGAGCTCCTGTATCACCTAGTGACAGTAGAGTTGGGTCACCAGAAGCCGGAGAGTCTTCCTTAATTGTTCATCCTTATTATCAAGTACAAACAATGGAGTGTATTTTTGAGCCAATTTCACTTTTCGAAGTTACTGGTAGTTTTTCTCCTACTAGTGAATTAGCTGAAGAACCTGAAATTTCTAAGCCTAAAACTGAACCTGCTCCTACTCCATCCTCAGGATTTGCTTCTCCAACTTCTAATGGTCCTGGTTCACCCAGGGTAGGAAGTATCATTACCCAAAATCTTCCTTCTTGACTCATTTCTATCAAAGAACTTGTTAGTCCAGATGAATATTTAATTATCCCTGAAAATCAACTGACTTTAGAACTTAGGGAGCGTGAATCAATTTTCTACAATCCTTTTAGGAGTGACACTCGATACGTATCATTGATAAACTTTTTAGAAAACCTAGGTCTTAGCTTTTCACCACCTCGAATTCCTTTTCATCCTACGCCTAGAGGTTATTATCCTCCTTTGAATATGACGAGACAATCAACTATGTTTTCCCGAACACTGGAAACATTTTTATATTGCGGTCTTTCTATTCCTTCAGGGTATCAGTCACTAACTGGTACTTTTTCAGGAGCGTCTCCTCGACCAATCGAACATGAGATATCAACTGGTAATAATGGAACTCAAGCATCGAGTGTAGAAGAAATTATTATGATGTCTGGTACTATTCCAAATCCACAACCTCAAGGTAGTCAGTTACCACCTAGGGGGAAACCCCAAGGTAGTCAGTTACTGCCTGAGGGGCAACCTCAAGGTAGTCAGTTACCACCTGGGGAGCAACTGCAAGGATAGTACATACCGTCAGGATAGTACATACCTCAAGGTCAACCCCAGACTCAGTACATACCTCAAGGTCGACCCTAGTATCAATATATACCTCAAGGTCAACCTGCGTTTTAGTACGTGCCTCAAGGTTACCAATCTCAAGGTCAGTACCCAACTCAAGGTTTTCAACCACCTTCTAGTCAACCATTTGTACAAGGAACTGGAAATGTACCTCTCAATTATCAGCCCTACGCTCAACCCGGTTATGGTCCTCTATATGCTCAAACTTTTATGGGTCCATACCCTAGAATGAACATGGTGTGGGATCCATATCAACAGAATTTGCAACCTAATGTGCAGTTATCAAGTCAGCCTCGACAACCTTTGGTTTTTGGTCCAACCCAACAACCTATCCAGTCTACTGTTCAACCTTCTGCACCTGGTCTAGTTCATCAGTCTGGGCCTATTTCACCTCGAACTCCACCTCAAACTACTGTTTCCACTACTGCAACTTCTGTTCAATATACCCCACCTACTTCCGGAGTATCAATAGCTCCAGTTTCTACTATTCCTGCATCAACTCCTCAAGCCTCTTTACCACAATCAGGACCTATAGTTCAAACTTTGGTTTAGATTCCTGTAGGACCACCTGGTCCAAGTAAGGTTGTCACAAGTCAACCACAATTCACTTATCAAACATACCAGGGACAGTACCAATTCGGTCCTCCTGTGCAAAACCCAGTTTATCAGTATCAACCGTACCCTAGATATACTTATTAGCAAACTCAACAATCCAGTTTGGTCCAGATAATCTTGGTTTTCCGGGAGGATATAATATTCCCAATGAAAATCCAATTCCAAGTTATCTTAGATATCCTCCTCTTGGGGCTGGTCTTGTGACCCAACGTTTTTGAGACCCTAACCATCAGTTACCTTTTATTGCAACTTTGGATTGACCTGATTTGTCATGCCTAACGAATGATCCAATTAACTATCTTCCATATTGGTCGCTAATGCTTAATAAGTTGTCTAGTGATATCCCGAAGTGCGAAGGTAAGTCAGGAGAAGATCCGTCAAATCATGTGATGAATTATCACCTCTGGTGTGCATCTAATTCCATTATTCATGATTCAATTTGCTTATGTCTTTTTCAATGCACTCTGATTGGTCTTGCTGCCAAATGGTATATTGAGTTACCACAAGGCTCTTTTTATAATTTTAGTCAGTTAGCCACTTCTTTCTTAACTCATTTTCAGTTGCCTATCAGATACGAAAATGGCATGGAATCATTAACTTCATTAAAACAGTCAGTGTCCACATATATTTCAGATCATATTCATGAATGGCGACGTAGACGATGTTTAGTGAAAGTTTTTATTCCGGATCAAATCTTAGCAGAATGGTTTGTTAAATCATTATTACCTAAAATCACTGAAGATGTAGCTAAGGTAGGAGTTGTTATTGAAGAGAAAGTAATTTCTCAAGATCAGTACCTTGACCTCGTGTATACGCAGTCGAGTACTTTACATGAAAAAATCCCTAACCTTCCGAAACACAATCAAATAACTACAACTTCTTCAGGGTCTCATGCCACTGACGGTATGATTGGTTCAGTTAGTACCAAAAGCAAGAAGAAATCTTCCAAGAAATCTTCTCCTATTATAACTTTACCATATTCCCCAACAGGAGACTCTTCTACTAAAATTCCTGCCAATATCCATGTCATAGAATCATCTACCGCCAAATCAAAATCTGGTGGTAAAAAGAAGGGGAAGAAGAAAAATAAACAAAACTCAAAAGAAAAATCAGATAAAAATGAATCTACTGAAGAGAAACGTAAACCTTACTATCCTTGTCTCATTTGTGATGAGGAGAATTTTACAAGAGACTGCCCACATCCAGCCGAGGTTTTGAAAATTGTCGAAGGTTCTCAAATGCCTGCTTTCTTGAAGGATCCTTTTCCTAGCCAAGATAGTAAGATGATCGGTTCTTCCTCAAATGCCTTAGAAGAACCCATTATGGTGATTTCTCATGTCAGAATTGCGACGCGATCACAAGATTATGGTAGTAAAAATCCTGTTGATGGTAAGGAAGCAAAATCTTCTAATTCAAACCCATCAACTTCAACTCCTGGTTTTGATCCGCTACAGATTGAGAAACCGAACCCTAACTTAGTAATCAAACTGCCTACTAAAGGTATACTTTAGAAGTCAGCTTTCAATCCATGTGTGATAGCTTCCTAGAATTATAACATTGTTGAAGACTTAGCTATTTCCCCTTCAATAGCGTCGGATTTGGAGGTGCTGTAATCATGCCCAACATAGCGTAAATTACTATTTTTGGCTATAGGAGCTATTGATATTTAGGATTCGAACCTTATAATCTTCGATTTAGGCAATAGTACACCTCGCCTACCTCATCAAATGGCTTTCCAGATTCTAGTGTTAGTCAAAAACAGACCTTGTTTTCATAATGTGATTGATGAGGGAGCTTCTATGTGTATTATGTCGATCCAGTGTTGGAGATCGTTTGATTCTCCGACACTCAATCAGTCCCCGACAATTCTAAAGGCTTTTGATGGCCGAGGGTTCCATCCTCTTGGAATTTTGCAGGATTTACCTATAGGGGTTGAAGGTAAAATTGTAAATCTAGATGTGGAAGTGGTTAATGCCCCTCTAGATTACAGCCTTCTCTTGGGTCACAGTTGGTCTTACGCCATGACTACTATTGTTTTATTAGTTTTTCAACTTATAGAGTTTCCTCATAATGGAAAGATCATTACCATAGACTAACTGACTTACTTTTCATCTGACCTAACCTCTTCAGATAGTGTTCAACATGTTGGTAAAACAACTATCCCTTACAAGGATGTTGGGGTAGGTTTGATTAAAGATTCTAGTCTACTAGGAACCTTTTCTTTTCCTCCTCCTAACGTATCACCTTCTATTTCAAGTATTCATATCATTTCATTGAACACTATTGCTTTTGATGATCCTTGGATCGTACCTTCCGATTCTGAGGTGGATTCATTTGGTAACGTGATGCCTTTGAGTCCCTTTGAAATTTCATATCAGGCTGTACAGTCATTTTCTAACTCTTTTTCAATCGAAACTGATCCAATGAATGTGGTCCATGGGGAATCAGTTTTAGTGTCAACCTCAGCTTTAACAACGTTTTATGATCCTGTTCATACTAATGAGAAAATTCGTAAACTTTTGTCTGTTGATAATTTACCATGGGAAGATCTTCATCATCGATCTTCATTTTTACGCGAGCTTGATCATTTTGAAAATGATTTTTCATCTATTTTTACCGCTAACTATGTCAAAGAACCACAGAATCCATTGCAACATCCTGATTCTGAGTTAAATTTGGGAAATATCTCTCGAACGGTTCCTATTGACATTTTAGTTAAACCCAGAATTATTGAAAACATTCATATAGGTGCTACCTGTACGAACGTTGAAATCCAAACTTATAAAGCCCTATTTCAAGAATTCCACAACGGGTTTGCCTGGTCATATGAAGAAAGGCCAGGAATCGATCCATCAATTGTTGTCCATGAAATTAAAACTTACTCGGATGCTAAACCTATCCGACAATGTTTGCATCAGATACATCCATGAAAAGCTGCTACTATTAAAGCTGAAGTTGAGAAATTACTTCGTGCATGTTTCATTTATCCAATTCCCTTAACGGATTGGGTATTAAATATTGTTCCTATTAACAAAAAGCAAGGAATGATAAGAATATGTATTGATTATAGGGATATTAATCGAGCTTGTCGTAAAGATAATTATCCAACCCCCTATATTGATCAAATTATAGATGATTGTGCCAGCAGTGAAATGTTCTCCTTTATGGATGGTTTTTCTGGTTACAATCAAATCAACATACTTCCTACTAATCAACCTAAAACGACTTTCATTTGTCCATGGGGGACATTTTCTTATTGCAAATTTCCTTTTGGATTGAAGAACGCCAGATCAAATTTTCAAAGGGCTATGTCTTACGCATTTCATGACAGCAAGCACATTGTGTAGCCTTGTCTCGATGATTTACCTACCCATTCATTACGTAGAACCGATCATCTCACTCATTTACAAGGAATATTTATGAGATGTAAGCATTATCGAATTAGGCTTTTGTTTTCTGTATAGAAACAGGTCGTTTACTGGGATTTGTCATTTCAAAAGCTGGCATTCATGTTGATCCCTTGAAGGTTGAAGCTATTGTCAAGTTACCTCCTCCTTCGACTCTTCGCCAACTCCAAAGTTTGCAAGGGAAAGAAAACTTTTTACGTCGTTTTATTCCTAACTATGCTGAGATAACAAAAGGTTTTACCAGGTTGTTGAAACAAAATAATCCATTCTTTTGGGATGAGATAGCTGACAAATCTTTTGATGCACTTAAATATGCATTGACCCATGCACCATTATTGCATCCTCCCAACTACAACCAGGATTACTTTTTGTACCTCGTCGCTTCTCATTCCACCGTTGGGATGGTTTTATTTTAGGAAGATGAATTCAACAGTGATCATGTGCTTTACTATCTTAGTCGAACCCTAAATCCAACTGAGCTTAAATATCCGCATGTGGAGAAATTGGCCTTAGCGGTTGTTCAAGGTGTCTAAAGATTTCGTCACTACATCTTATTACGCAAAACCACGATAATTTCAGACTGTAACCCTATGATGTATATCTTGAACAAACAATTGCTAGGGGGCAAGTATTCCAAATGGATAGTTATCCTGCAGGAATTTGACTTGGAGTTTTAAAAATCCAAGGCAAAGAAATCTTTGGTTTTTGTGGAACTGATGTGTGATTTCCTGCGTACTGATACTAAAACTGTGGCAAAAGAAGCCATTGTGGATGAATCACTGTTTCGTATTAGTACTCTTGACCCATGGTATGGAGATATTATTGTTTATTTCCAAACCCAATCTTTTTAGCCTGAAATATCATGATCTTAGTGATGGAAAATACGTTTCCAATCCCAACGACACAATATTATTGGAGATACACTTTATCGTCGTGGTGTAGATTCTGTTTTCCGACATTGTCTAACTCATGAAGAAGCTGAAAAGGTTCTGAATGACTGTCACTCCGGAGCATGTGGTGGTCATATGTTTGGGTATGCCACAACCCAAAATATATTGCGCGCTGGTTATTTCTGGCCATCCTTATTCAAAGATTGTAGCTATGCAGTTCGGAAATGCCACAATTGTCAATTTTTTTATCGTAAGATATGTGCTCCACCCGCTCCTCTCCACCCAATAATTTTTGTTGGTCCTTTTGCAAAGTAGGGTATCGACTTTATTACATGTAACCCTCACTCGGCTAGGGGGCATGCGTATATCATCCTTGCGGTAGATTATTTTACTAAGTTGGTCGAGGCGGTGCCTACAATTCGGCAGACAACAAAACTGCTACAATTTTCGTTTTCAATCATATAATTACTAGATTCGGTGTTCCTAAAGCTATTATTACTGATCATGGGAGTCATTTTTGAAACATCATGATGACTTAACTGATAGATCAACTTGGCCTATGTCACGATAGTTATACTCCATATTACCCACAAGCTAATGGTATGGTCGAAGCTATCAATAAAGTTCTAGTCACTATGATCCAATGAATCATTGGTATTCATAGGTCAAATTAGCATAACATGTTATTTTCAGCACTTTGGGCATATCAAACTATGGAGGTTTTCCATTACACCAAAACCTGCAGGTATTGGTAAACATTACAAGCTAGTAACTAGGATCCCCAGGGTGGAAATTATGGATTCTATAGAGGTGCGGTGATTCTTCCAACACCCACCCTCAAACGTAGCTCGGGGGAATCGAACCTCGGTCCAAGCTCTGATACTATGTGAAGACCTGTCACCATATTTTCTTTACATAGGTTCTGAAGAGAGCGATAGTTTAAGTGACCAAATCGCTCATGCCAAAGTTTGCTCACTTCATCATTATGAGCAACAAATACTGAGGGAAGATTTTATGACCCAAAGTTGTGAAACTTATACAACCTTGTGGAATCATCAGTAATACCAGTAGCTAAAATCTTTCTAGGATCCTTTAGGTCCTTGATTACAACATCATGAGGTGAAAATTCAACGATTTTACCTTCACCTGAATGAGTTATCTGATATACAGATAGAAGGTTGGAGGATAAGGTTGGAATACATCATTAAATTGACCATTGTCTATATGAACAGTTCCAGTCCCTTCAACACTAAGAGATCTATTATCACCAACATATATATTTTTGGTGTTACAATCATTTAAAGAAGAAAACATGGCTTTATTTTTGGCCATGTGATAAGAAGCTCCAGAATCAATGAGCCACTCATGAGAATGAGAAGAAGAAGATACATTTAGTGCATATCCAGACCGAGATGCGTGACAACCACATGCAGAAAGTGCCATTCCTGAAGATGAATTTGAAGAGTGCTCCAAATTGATGTTATGCTTCTTCATTGCTGCTTCCAAGGCTTCCATCTTCTTAAAGCATTTAGATTCTAAGTGGCCATTTCGATTACAAAAGTGGCAATGTCTATCAGTCTTCTTCCCTTTGTTTTTATTTGCCTTATCATTTTGTTGAAATGATTTTTCATTTTGAGACTGAAATGGCTTAGGACCCTTGTTTGGTTTAGGACCATTCTTTTTAGGATACGGCTTCTTAGGATTCTATGAATTTGGTTGCTGCTGGGCGGCTAAGGCTTTCTTATAAGAGTTTCCAAGATTAAGAAGACCAAGATGTGAGAGTTTTTCTTGTTCTCTTATTAATGAATCACAAAAGGCATCAAAGGAAGGGGCCTTGTAGTCTTGTCCTTGAGAAATGAAGGCTTTTTGTAGAATGGAAGGTGGAAACAAACACAGAGTAGGTTGGTCCCAACTTAGTAAGAATGGAATAGATAAGGCTACCATCTTCTTTCTTAACCTTAACACCTTCCAAGAGAAGTCTAAGGGTCTTGAACTTAGACAAAATTCTTCAATGGAAGAAAAATTATTGGGGTCCAATGTAGTAAACTCATTTTCAAGTTGTTGGGCTCTAATTTCATTTTTAATTCCAAAAACTTTAGTGAGTTGGTTCATTGCTTCATTAGGCGTATCAAGTTCTGCGATATGGAATTTAAGGTCTGGAGAAATAGACATCCCTATCAACCCACATGCTTGATCTTGCCTATTTTCCCATTTGGCTGCCTTATCTTCATCTTTAGGCTTGGTTTCTTGGCCTGAGGCTATTCTGTAAAGACCTTTACTACTAAGTAAATCCAAAATGTAGGATAACCATTGGAAGCAATTGGTGTTGTCAAGAATAAATTGGCATGGACTTTCCATTTTAATAGAAACTGAAGTTGTAGATGCTGAAAATAAGTGTTCCAATGGAAAGATATTGAAAAAAATATACTGATTAAAAAAAAGGGCTCTGAACATGGCTTTCAAATGAAGAAGTTATGACTTTTTGAATACAAGTTGTTGAAGATGCCAACAAAGTGCGTGAATTTGCGGAAATGAATGATAATGTTATGAAAAATCCCCCCTTTTCCAAACTTAATCTAATTAGCTCAACAAAAAGAAAGACTTGAACTCAAGACCTCTATTCTCATGAAGTAGCTTTGGACCAAGTGAGCTAGATTAAAAGGTTAGTAATTTTTGGAAAAGAGGAAGATTTTTTTTTTTAGTCACTGAAGCTTTGGATGTGTGTTTACTTGTGAAAACTCTTTTTTGCTTACAAAACAAAAAACACAAAACCCAACATGGACATACAAAAAAAAACAAACCTTATGGCTTGAAGTTAGCTTTCACCGAAAACTAAATATTTTCCTCAACGTTTCTGATTTTCTGAGATCACACTAAGGCATGGCAGAAAAGAGCATACACATGAGAAAAATCCTTTCTGTTTCTGATTTGCCCAGATCGCATAGAGTTGCGGGGCAAAGAGCATATGTAGAAATGAAAGGTACAGATCCGGTAATTAAAAAAATAGAGAGCTAAATAAACCAAAATAAACCAAAATAAACAGAGAGAAAATAACTAAAAACTACAAATAAACACGTTGTACCTCCAGATCTTAAAAATGACGTAGCTAGGGCTATCGGAAACCTTTTCGCATCAAACGAAAGGGGTTCCTCACTGGAACAAATTCTCCTAACACAATAGAGCAGTCCTCTTGGCCTGAAAGCAGTCAGTAATAGTAGATCTAGGAAATGAGAGTTGGATGCAATTCTACCAGTTTCAGATTTGGATCACCAACGGATGCGGCCCTCAAATAGCTTTGATACCATGTAGGAATTTATAGGTTAAGTTCCTCAGACAGAACACCAAAGAACATCACTCACAAATAGATCACAGATTAATGCACCAGTATTGTTGACGTGGTTAAAACCCTCAAAGAGGGAAACAGTCCACGGCCTGAGCCAACGTAGCCACTTCAGGGAATTTATTAATAAAAGAATGAAAATTTACATAAGTTTCCCTCATGAACGGTTACCCTACAAGGGACCCTCCATGCTCTTTAAATAGAGATCATGGACCAATTGGGCGTTAAGCCATAGATCAAGTGTCAGTAATACCGAGGAAAGAATGAACCATCAGATCACTACATATCATGACCGTCAGATTGTAAGTTACAAAAGTACATAGTAAAGAAACACACTTTACCTAAGTCTACACTAGAACAAGTTATACTTAACTATTTCTTATGTGTCGGAATCCTAACATAAGCTGGAAACTTTAAACACGATTAACACTTATCTAATGCTACGTCTTATAATCAAATCCTCAACTTATCAGTCTTTAGTTGCTCCCTTTTGGTCTACACATAGACCTGCACTATGTTTACCTCCCTACCATGAGATCTACCACATCCGTAGAACTCCCTTCGTGTTATTCCTGTTCCATGGAAATTCTTTCTCTTTCGAAGACTAAGAGTGTATCCAACCATCTGATCTTAACCAGACTTGGCTATGAAAACTGCCTGACCTCTCAGCATAGTTTTCTTCCTCTGCCTTTTCGATCTCAGATCCCCATCCTCTTGATCATTTCTCCTTTTTAATACTTTGCAAGATTTGGTTTTTCTCTTCTTGGAATATGTAACTGCTTCTTTTAACTAATTAATTAAAGAAACATTCTTTTCACTAATAAGTAAAAAAATACGTTCTCATAACTTCATTTCAAAACAGTTTATGTTTTCAGAAAAATAATAGTTTGTTTGGTTGCAGTAAAAGAAATATTATTTACGTTAATGGGGGATATTACATCCAATAAGTTCACGTTGTTAACATGGGAGTTTTTTCGTCAATAATGCGAAAAGAAGTTGTGTGAGTAGAATATAGAGTTTTAGTTTTCAAGCCATCATTATATGAGAAATTGAACATCATTTTTTTATAAGATTCGTGTTTTTTATAAGATTCATGTATAATTTTAGCTAAAGACATAGATGAAGAAGATTAGTTAGATTAAGGTCATGTGGTTTTATATAACATTAGTTCATTCATTAAAGAATATATATTTTCTAAGGATACTAATAAAACTTATTCTCGAAATAAGGAAGAAGAGGTCAATCCATCCTCTTCTTCGCCTTCCTATTCAAATATGTACAATTTTATCTAAAGACATAGATGAAGAAGATTAGTTAGATTTAGGTCATGTCCTTTTAGAGAACATTAGTTCACACATCAAAGAAGAGACTTTTTCTAAGGATACTAACAAAACCCATCCTCGAAATAAGGAAGAAGACTTCAATTCAAAGGAGGAGAAGGAGGTCAATCCATTCTCTTCTTCTCCTTCCTATTCAAATATTCTAAAAGGAAAAAAACAATATTCCACTCAATTAACAAGCGAAATAAAAAATCAATGTAAGAAATTCCAATTTGGCACCTCTCATGGTCCTAGTGGCAGATCAGTTCTGATTAAATCTTAGAAATGTATTTCTTTTGTATCATATCATTCAAATAATTTGTTAAAATATACTATTGTTCTCAAGAAGTAGTAGGCTCAAGTCTTATAAGGTTAGCATTGCATCTCCCCCTCTTCATATTTTGTTCAAAGTAGGATGGTTTTTTAGAATCATTGAAGAACTTTTTCATATTTTTCAAGCAGTTTGCAATAATATTCTTGTTCTCAAGAAGCAGCAAGCTTAAGTCTGAGAAGTCCTAGTATTGGATCTCCTCCTCTTCTACTTTTGCTCGGAGTAGGATGGTTTTTTATAATCATTGAAGAAATTTATCCTATAATATTCACTATTGTACTTCAAGTGTCTTGGGCCACATTTTTTCTTAATACAAAATTCTTTTAGTCTGTTGCAGCCATAATTTTTGCTTAGTACAAAAATTTTGTTCGGTTTTAAAAAAAAAATTGTTGCAAGATTCCTGAAAGAAAGGGTAAATAAAATTTAGTAATTTA
>APFE030603294.1:93750-104808 GCA_000404065.3 Pinus taeda
GAAAAATTATTTAATCATTCAATTAAATGTATTTATGATTGATTATAATTTTTCCTGTGAAATGTTATTAATCATATCATTTGAATCAAGATGTTTCGATACAAATTATATTTTTATTATTATAAATCGTTCAATTAAATGTATTTATTGATGATTTATTATAATTTTTCCTTTCAAATGGTATTAATCATAACTTTTGAATAAAGATGTTCCAATACACATTATTTTATATTCGTTTTATTATTATTATTTTTATAATTCAATTAGTTAATTTTTTAGATAAATTGTTTTAAATTATAATAAAATATATTATTTTAAAAATTTTAATGGGATATTAATTATTTTTTTAATATTTAATTTTAATTTTATTTAATTAAATTTTGTCTTAAATTATATAAAATATTTATTTTTAAAATTAATTGGGTTATTTCCAAATGATTAAGAAACTAATTTATTATTTCCAAACTTAATATTATTTTACATTTATTATATAATATATTTTATTTTAAATTATTTATATTACTATTTTTTTAAAAAAATTAACTTTCTTTATTTTAAAAAAATTAAATTCTATTCTATTGTTCTCAATTATTTAAAATTCAAATATTATTTAATACTTTTATTTATATGTTAATATAAAATTTAATTTTTTAATTAAATAGATTGCTAATACAAATTACTTAATTACAAATTCCAAATTTTAAAACTCTTCATATATCATGCTAAATATTACATTAAATCTTTCTTCACATTTATCTTATTCTCATTTTAATGTTAAATTTAATCTTTTTAATTTACTAAATTCTCAATTTATGTAATTAAAAAAAATTAATTTTGTAATTTAAGAAACCAAATATTGTCTACGATTTTCATTCTTAACCATAAATTTAATCCTTTTAATTTACTAAACCCTCAATCTATCTAATTAGGAAAATATAATTATTTTTTGTAATTCAAAAAACCAACCATGGTTTACTTAAAATAGACAAATCAATTACCATAATATTAATGCCTCTATGTAATTAAAAATCATTAAACGGAAATAGTTCAACAATTTAACAAGGAAATATATTAATCATAAAAAAATATTTAAAAAAAAAAATATTATGGGGTCAACCAATGTAGCCAGCAATACATTAGTGCACAATTATATATATATGAGTTTTTAAGCCAATGTTACTCCATTTTTTTAAATAAAAATCATAAATCAATTAAATAACCAATAATATAGTTGGTTGAAAATATTATTGCAAAATAAAAATAAAAATTAAAAATATGAGTTTTTAAGTCAATGTTATTTTATATTTTTTAAATAAAAATCATAAACCAATAAATTCAAAATGATTGATTCTTTAATTATTGATAGTGGTAAAATATAAATTATTGAATCACTTTGTATTTAAAAAACATTATTTACTTATAAATACATTAAATCAAATTAATATTTACTAATTCTTAATTGTATAAATACCCGGATAAACATTAAACATTTTCATCATTTATTTTCTCAAAGATTCTTAAAAATTCTGAGCTATTCCCTCATGGTGATCAGCTCTTATGTGAAAAAATTTAAATCATTCTATTAGCAAAAAAAACATGAAAAATTATTTAATCATTCAATTAAATGTATTTTATGTTGATTATAATTTTTTCTCCTTTGAAAATGTTATTAATCATATCAATTTGAAATCAAATGTTCAAACAGATATATTTTTATATTATAAATCATTCATTAAATGTATTTCTTATTGATGTTATTATAATTTTTTCCTTTCAATGGTTTTTAATAATATCCTTTGAATAAAGGATGGTTTTCAATACAAATTATATTTTATCATTTGTTTTATATAATTATTTTTTAATAATTTAATTAGTTAATTTTATAAATAACAATTTTAAAATTATAATAATATATTAAATAAATCAATGGAATTATTTTGTTTTACATTAATTAATTTTAAATATTTTATTAGTTATTTTATTAAAATAAAAATTGTTTTAAAATTATAATAAAAATATTATTTTAAAATAAAAGAGTTATATCACATGTTTAAAGAAAAATATTATTATTCTAACTAAATATTTTTTTACAAAATATATATAATAATATATTTTATTTAAAATATTAATATTAATTTCTTTATTAAAAAACAAAATTTTAAATTTAATTTTTTTCAATTATTAATTAAATATTTTTTAAATACTTTCTATTTATAATGTTTAATAAAATTTAATTTTTAATTAAATAGATTGCTAATAAAAATTACTTAATTACAAATTCCAAATTTTAAATCTCTTCATATATTATGCTAAATATTACATTAAAACTTTCTTCAAATTTATCTTATTTCTATTTTTAATGTGAAATTTAATAGCTTTAATTTACTAACTCTCAATCTATCTAATTGAAAAGATTAATTTTGTAATTTAAGAAACCAAATATTGTCTACAATTTTCATTCTTAACATTAAATTGAAACCCTTTAATTTACTAAACCCTCAATCTATCAAATTAAAAAGATTAAATTATGTTTTGTAATTCAAGAAACCAAACATTGTCTACTTAAAATAAACAAATCAATTACTATGATATTAATGCTTTTATGTAATTAAAAACCATTAAACGGAAATGATTCAACAATTTAACAAGGAAATATATTAATGATAAAAAATATTAAAAAAAGATTATGGATCAACCAATGTAGCAAGCAATATATTAGTGCAAAATTATATATATAATATATAATATATATTTTAGATATATAAAAGCATATAATTATAATCCTATGTTTTTTTAAAAAATAAAAATCACAAATCAAAAAATAAATAACCAATCATAATCCATTAAAATATTCCTTCAAATTAAAATAAATAAAAAATATGAAATTTTTTAAAGTCAATGTATTTCATTTTTTTAATAAAAATAATAAACAATAAATAATCAACCATATAATTATTGAAATCACTATATATCTAAATACATCATTTACTTAAAATATATAACCAAAATTAATATTTACTCATTCTAAATTGTTATAATATCAATGTAAACATTAAACATTTTCATCATTTATTTTCTATAATTATCCTGATGAACCTTAAACATTTTCATCATTTATTTTCTCAAAGATTCTTAGATATTCCTTTATCTGGTCACTCTATGTGAAAAACTCATCCCATAAACAATAATGAGTGGTTTGTTGTGAATAACTTTATAGTAAAACTTCGTCAAAAAACCAAATGACTAACTATAACGAGTAGTTTGTTAGGAATAACTTTAAGGTAATCCTTCTACCAAATGACTAAGTAAACTTGAAGTTCAAAGATTAGGGCCTATGAAAGGATATATCCTCTTATTATACGTTGGCGCAAAAAAAAAGTGTTACTTAACCGAGAGTTGTTATAATCAAAGAGGCTTTGCCTAAGTTAATTAGAAGTTCAAAGATAAAGGCATTTGAAAATATGTATGTATTCTTATCTTGATCACTTTGCAAAAGTAAACCGTTAATTAGCCCATACAAGTCATAATCAAGAGTTTAATTTTGTTTATTATCAATAAATTATGATAAGCTATTTTGAAAGAACCAAATGACTAAGATTAAGATATTCAAAAAAAACATTGCCATCAGTTTTTTTGAAAAGAAAGACAACAAGATGTACCCGCATCGGTTTTTTTGGAAAAGAAAGAAAACAAGATGTACCCCCATCAAAGTCCTAATTAATAGTTTAATTTTTTTCCCTATAAATAAGTTTATGCAATAGTTTAATTGAAACCCGTTGGAAAATTTATGTATATAAGTAAGCAGTCATCTAATGAAGAGGAATTGCCAAAAGTGACTAGAATCCATGTAAAAAAATTTAATTTTTTTATAGAAGCAGTTTTTGAATCGTGTTTTTATAGTGTAAATGGATTCACCACTATTAAAAATTTCTAGAACACCTAAAATTTTGAAGTTTAACAATTATAACTTGGATTTACAAAAGTCCTTGTCGAATTTTCTCTAAATATGACAGAAATTTCCATAACTTTCTGAACAATTCCTCCGCCTCGTTAAACTAAGCGTATAAATAATATGCAAAAAAAACCAGAGGTGATCCAATCAAAGTCATAATCAATAGTTAATTTTGTTTTCAATAAATAAGTTTAGTTAATTTTGTTTTCAATAAATAAGTTTATGCAATAGTTTAATTAAAACCAGTTGGCTAATCTCTACATAGAGGTAATATGCCAAAAAGAAAACCAAAGGTGACCTAATCAAAGTCTAAAGTTTGATTTTGTTTTCTATAAATAAGTTTACGGCACTAGTTTAATTGAAACGAGTTGGCAAATCTTTGTATGAAGATAACATGCAAGGTCTGACACTTAATTATAGAGAAAGGTGACGTTTCTTTATTATTTCGTAGGATTTATTTTTATTTTAGTGTATTGTTATTCGTTTAGAGAAAGGTTACGGGACAGGCAAATAGAAGTCGACATATTTCATGACTTTTTGCGGAGTAAAATACATCAAATGATTTTGTTGCATTAATTTATTATATATATATATATATATATTATATATATATATAATATATTAAAAGTTATGTTATTAGTGTAAATGTGTTTATTTTGAAATAAGTTTTTTTTTATAATTTTAATTTAATGATTTGATTTGATAATTAATAAGTAGATAGTAGAGATTTAAATTATATAAAATATTTATAAAAAAATTTATATTTGGTTTATATAGAGATTAAGATTTATTTTAAAAGGTTAGGTATGTTAGTTTTGGATTTTCAATTTAATTAAAAAATTGTTAAAAATTAAAATTAAAATAATTACTTGTTGCTGGATGATGAATCACACTCGTTTAGTTCAAAATGTTGTCAACAAGATTTTATGATGTGATTTTTCCCAAAATATTTTCTATAAACTTAAAATTAAATAAATATATATTCAAATATTTTGAATGGGAAATAAGTTTATGATTTTTTGGACATGTGGTATTGATAAGCCTTGGTATTATCCCCATGCTATTATAACAAAGTCTATTTATAGATTAAATTTTTCCATAAGAAAATGAGGTGAGTCTTCGTGTGTGTGTGTGTGTGTGTATATAACTCAAATAGTATTTTTTTGTAATCATTAATGATTATAATAATTTGCAATAAAATTATAATTCCGTTAATTTTAACAATATAATTATATGACTACGTGATTAAAAAATGATGATATAAATTTGTTCGATCTCTTTTATATTTTCATAAATCTATTTATATTTTAAAACTTAAGTTTCTTTAAATAATTATTTTTATTATTAATTTGAAAATTGAATTTATAATTAAAATTTTTATATTCAAAAATAATTTTAAAAAAAATATCACACTCATTGAAAACCCAATATGTTGATTCATGCAAAACATCAATATAAAAAAGGGACACAACACTAGGTCTGTATCATCTTATATTAATTGTAGTTATTGATTAGAAATAATGATTAAACATATATATATAGATATCTATATTTGGTGTAGTCTAACTTATAAACAAAATAGTTTTTTTAGGGACAATACAATTTCAAGCAAGATTGTCATTTTTTTGTTGTCTAAAATACATTTTTGAATGCAGAAATGGATTCAATGGCTTGAAAATACTCTAGGGCACTACAATTTTACAGATTAAACAAATTAAACTCAAGTTTATAAAAACATTTATCGGATTTTATTAAAATTCAATAGAAAAAATGCTAGACTACCCTATATTCATGGTAGTGCATTAAATGCTAAATGGATTCAAATATATATTGTTAGATCTAAATATTTTATATTTTGATGTTTACTGAATAGTGTATGTTTCAACCCATACAACATTTAATACATTGGTCGAGTATGTTTCAACATATACAACATCTAATACATTAACATAATCGTCTCAATTAAATGTATAGTAAAAAATAATATGCATCAAAACACTTACCTCATGATACATCACACAGTACTGAGATTAAAAAAATCATAAAAATCAACTAAATTATAACTTTATTTTAAATTAATTTTTCATTTATTTAAATTATGTTGCCTTAGAAAGACTTCATACAAAACTAGATATCGCAAACTTCCATAAGAGAAAACATTACTCTTGACGAAGGACAATAGTCTAGGTCTATCGAAATATAAGCAACTATAACTATTATGTTCACAACAATTTGAATAAATAAAACTATTGAAATCAAAAGGCATAAGCCAAGAGCTTAAATATGATGTGAAGTATATGATGAAGTGACTAGGGTTGGATCCTAGGAACTAGTACCTTTTGGTGTAGGAGGTTTCAGGCCACATTGAAGATGGCCTTCTATGCTAGTTAGTCGAGCATCTAGGCTAGCAAGAAAAGAATGTCAATGGCATTGAACTCATTGAATTCCATTCAAGAAGGTGATGATGTCATTATGGTCTTGATTTTTTTGCTTCTGCATATTCCCCTAGCATGTTCAGGGCCAAGAATCCAATTGGCTACTTCAACTTGGATTTCATCATCTAAGTAGTTTTGGCTTTCAGTAATGGTTAAGGCTTCCAGTTGACAAAATTCCTTTTGGATTTCTACGGGAGTGGTGGAGTGAAAAATAGATGTTGCATTTTCTGCTTGGGATTGAGATTGTGGCCAACCTTAAGGCCCTATACCACCAAAATCCTAGTGCTAATGCATCCTCTTTTACGGCATGTTGTGTCAAATTACTAGATACTAAAGCAATGACAATCATCGAAAGAAATGAAATCAAGGAGATCGTAAAATAGGAAATAAAATAAAAGGATTGGGCTATCAGGGGAATTTGGAGTGAACTCTTGTGAGATTAACCAATAGAATAATGGAGAGGGGAGGAATTTTGGTAGGGTCCAATAACCAAAAAGAACCAAGAATGTTAAAATCATGGCTCACAACCACTATGCCCTAAAAAAAATTTGCTAGCACCCATAACACGATAGCTAAGCAATTGAAAGAGTTGAAAAAATTGGAGATATTGGGAATATAATTAATTACTCAACATTGGCCATGCCACCATGCGTGAACCTGTTACAAAGTGAGAAAAATCCATTTCTTGTCACCACTGTCCCCTACTTGAGTTTTTGTTGTCTCAGCCACCAACATCTTAGAGGTCACATACTCGATTATCGTTGTCCTACTCCTCCCATAGGTTTTTTTCAGCCAGTGCATGCACTGGAGGTGACCTTCCCTAGGGTTTGGGCCTCCCTAAACTGCCATTCGCACAAAGTCATTTCCATGGAAATGAATCGTCTTTAGAACTAGAGTCTAACCATAAGACTTGCCCCACAATATTGGGTTGTAATAGACTAGGTCAAGATCTACAAAGAAAGTGACCGGGTGGAATTGTCTCACCTAGATAAATAGATACACTAGATAAATTTAGAGTTGAAATTACCTAACTAAGAGTACCGAGACAAAGAATAGGATACCATATGATTGTGAAGGGAATGAATATCTATAAGCATGTGTGAACGCATGGGGTGGGATGGCCATGCCACACCACCCTTTTAAATGCTGTAGGGAGAAATGGGGTGGTGCCTCCCTCCCCTCCCTCCTCTATTCATGTTATTTTATAACACCCTAATCAAAAATTTTTTTTTTCATTTTATTATTTATAATTATAAATATATATATATATATATATATATATATATTATATATATATATATATATATATATATATATATATATATATATTATATATATATATTATTTATATATATATATATATTATATATATATATAACAAGATTCTTAAAACATGAAGATTTAACTATCGAGATTCACCACCTCATTAATATGGAGAGCCTTAATTTGTAAATAGCCTTTGTTACAATATAATAGGTCAATACCATGACTTATTTATACCACATGCCCAGAAAAACATAATGAATTACACATGTTCATATGGATGTCTTTTTTTTAATTAATCAATTTAATTAAAAGGGCAAAAGGGGCATCACTACTTTTTAGATTGATCTCAACCTTTGGTTTTTTATTACTAATACAAATATCCTGAAATACTCCATCAAGGTTAAATCTCTATTATTTACCTAATAATTAGGGATAATTAAATTAAAATCCTGAAAACTTTATCTCAAAATAAACACATCTATCAAGGTAACTACTCTCGATTGCATATTTTTACCATTTTTTTAACAATATCACTAATACTACTATCCAAAAAAATAACTCCTCTTTTATATTTTAGAGGTTGAGTTTATTAGTGTATCAAAAAAATGTGAGGTTTCTTTGTAGGTCATTTCATCCTTATTTTACTCTCCTAGTCTTGCACATTTCACTCAACAAATTGAGCTAATATTTTTTGGGTCATGACATCTTAAGGAGAGGTCAAATCAGATCAATAATTTGTTCTAGGAAAGTCATCTATGACAATTTGTAAGGGATGTTTTAGTGTTGTCATATCCATTTATATTTCCATCTAAATCCTATCATGTTCCGATAAATAATTTAGTTGATTTTATTACTGCAGTATTTGTTTGTGAGATATTGATTGTATTTTTATTGTGCTAGAAGGTTTTGACAACTGTCGTGGTATTTTTGTTTGTGGTACTCTACCATGGTATTAATAAACAAATATGCTATTTTGGAAAGAAAAAAATCTATGTTATTTTCTTATGATATTTTTGTTGGTTTAGTTGTTTGGCATAGAAGGGATTTTTCACGTAAAGTGTTTGAAAAAATGTCTGCAAGATAAAAATCAAGGAATTGCAAGTCTGGTTAATATATGTCAGTAAGGGATATTACAGTGGTATCAGAGTTGTGCATCCTACTAGCCTAAGGGGTTTTTAGTTTAAGATTCATTTTCAAAAGCTCTTCCAGTTAGTTGTAGTTAGGAATGAATTTTTTCAGTGAAAAATATGAATACATTTAAAGAACATAAGTGCTTGTCAAGATTGGTGCAAAATTTTGAAAAATATGACAAGAATCTAACCAAATTTCTAGAGCCTTATGGGGTGTTTTAATATCAATTATAGTTGATACAAATGAAAAGAATGAATGCTTTGGTCAAGGACAAAAGTTCATATGGTAGTCTTTTGTCTAAGAGTGCACCTGCGAAAGGGAAAGATGAACTATGTAATAGGGATTCTTTTCAGATTTGTTGTTCACTAAAGAGGAACTCAAGGAGAGAATATCCATTGATATTAAACGTCCATTGAATCAGAAGGAGCTTGAAAATTGTGAACAACTTATGGTTATTTATATAAAAGCATTAGCAAATGTGTTGAAGGACCATGAGATGAAATTTAAGATGATGGAAGAGAATGCTCAAGAGCTTGAACTAAAGCTAAATAAGGAGACAAAACATTGTTTAGAATTACCAAATGTAGTAGAAACATTGAAGGAGTCTTATGCTTGTTTGGAACATAAAACTGTGAAAATACAACTTAGGCATAATTTTGGAAATTTAAGAACTAATATTGAATTAGAATGTGATAAGCGTAATGTATATTTAACCATGCATGTCATTGATTATCAAAATGACATGAATAATGAAGATTTGGTTAGATGACAATTAAAACACTCTTCTGGAAATGGAACATGAAAAAGAAATTATTGCATACATTTCTCTAGCATGCAATTCCCATACAAAATAAGAATACATTTGTTTAAGTTTAGAGAAAAATGAATTTGGAAAGCTAAATCTAGATACTATTTTTTTATTTAATAAAAAATTTGGAGGGGAATTTGAGTTTTGGAGTTCTAGTTGTGCATATTAATGGAAAGGAGGTTGTTCTAGGCATTGTATCAAATTGTTAATAAATAAAAGCATCAACTACTTAGGAAGGTAGTAACAATCAAAATAATCATTCAAGTGATGGAGATGAGCTTATAGGTAAATATGATTTCAATACATTGTTGCCATTGGGAGAAGGATGCTCTCTTCTTATAAACAAGAAATAGAGTTGTATAAGGGATGAAGTTGAAGGAATTTCCCAAAGGAATTTGTATAAATTATCACAAGCTAATGATGAGAAACAAAATGGAAATAGTCTTCTAGGGGTTGTTGCTTTATAAATTTTAAGTGTTTGCTTCATTGAAACTAGTGAAAATGTTGAATCTCCAAATTGAATCAAGGTTCTAGCATGTGAAGGTCATATATGTTTATAGATATAAAATAAAAAAGAAAGGGAATGGATGCATCAATTATCTTGCAACGTTGTTCTTCTTCAAGTGGCAATGCAAGTGATAAAGATATATTTATCAATTAATGCAATGATGACCCAATATTTACCAAAATGGAAGCTAATCATCTTGGAGAGGATGAGGAGTTTGATCATTTATATCTCGTTATGGATGGAATTATTCATCCTTGTTCTCATCTGGAAGATTTTCCTTCACCTTCAACCTATGATGAGGTTTTCTAGTACATGTTCGATTACATAGATAGGTTCTTTGTAATAATGCACCCCAAAAATCTTTTATGTATGTAAATTGATGGTGTTGCACCAAGAGCAAAGATGAATCAATAATGGTCTCAATGTTTATGGGTGGCCAAAGATGTATCTGATGTGGCTGCTAAGGAGGAAAGAGATTTTAAGTAGAGGGACAAATAATTGACATGGAAGAGAAGTTCAAAGCCTATGATTTGAATGTTATTACATGAGGAACATAATTTATGGCCACATTATCTATTGTTCTATAGTATTACATACATATCAAGTTAAACTATGATCCTGAAGGGCATAATATAAATGTAATACTCTCGGATGAAAATTTTCTTAGGGAAGGAGAGTATAAAATAATATCATATATTTGTATTCAAATAAATCTTCTTTGGTTTGACCTGAATACATGGCACTTCTTATACAACTTGGATGTTGATTTTAATATGTTGTAGTTGGAAACTCATGAGGTGAATTTTTTTTTTTATTTTGAGAGAGGTTTCTTTCACACCCAGGAAACAAGAAAAATGCTTCTTGGGTGGTCATATGGGGAACTTGGTAGCTGAAGGTAAAACCAGAATGAAGTTTATAAATATTAATATTATCACATTTCTAGTAATATTTTTTTTTT
>APFE030603300.1:0-11372 GCA_000404065.3 Pinus taeda
ATAATAGGGCATATTAGGGCAGAATACCTTCAGAAGTTTGAGACTCAAGTCACTGAACCAATAGAGAAGTTTGTGACTGCAAAGTTTGGGAGTAGAGACTCAACCAACTGAGTTTGATCATGATGACTGAGACTCATGAGAAGTTTCAACTTCAAGTGATAATGTTGATCACTATTATAGTATTACTATTATCATATATGTAGAGTCTAGATTGAAGCCTTGTAGTAGGCCACTGGCCCCATAGTTTGTAGGCTTTGTTTTTGCACTCTAGAGGCCATTTAGAGCCTCACTGCTTTATGTATTTTGTCGATGATATGTATTGCACTCGGTGCCATTTTGATATATTCACCTTTACATGGTATATAAATGAGCAATTTTTGCATATTTTGTCTCTATTGGCTTGGAATCATGGTTTTAAATTTTAAAAATAGTTTTTTTTCATTAAAAAATAGTTATTTAATGTATTTTTCTAAAACCGGTTCGTTTAGACCAAACCAGTCCCGGTTAGACCGGTTCCGGTCGGTAAACGAGTTCATTAGGTGGACCGGTCCAGTCACCGGTTCTGGTTTTAAAAACATTGGTTGCAGGAGACCTGCTAGGTGACAATGATCAGTTTTGACTTGTTGACATTCAAGACATTTTGCAACGAATTGAATGATATCGCGTTTCATGCATGACTAGAAGAAGAGTTTCTTGGTATCAGTATACATTTTCTTTACCTTAGGATGTGCACAATACACTGCTCTGTGGACTTCCTTAAGGATGGTGTTTCAGAGATCCCCATTATCAGGAATATACATCCTTCGATGAAATCGCAAGATTCCATCATCTTCTAGTTCATACCCCTCAAACCTAGGTTCTTTTGACTTTTTACTATCAAGGCTAGATCTTACCTTTAAATGTCAGCTATCTCTTATGAGATGCTCTAGTACTTGTTGCCTTAAGTCTATTTTGATAGGTATGAGGGAAAATATTCTAAGTCTTCTGCTTAAAGCATTTGCCACTATGTTCTCTTTTTCTTTAATGTATATGATATTCCAAAGCCATATTCACTTAGGAATTCACTCCATCGTCTTTGTTTAGCATTCAAGTCTCTTTGAGTAAACATATATTGTAGACTTTGATGGTCGCTTTTGAGCATAAAGGTTCGTCCTACTAGACAGTGTCTCTATATTTTTAAAGCTAGTACTACAACGGCTAACTCTAAATCGTGAGCGGTGTAGAGTTCTTCACGAGGCTTTAACTTTCTTAAGGCATACGCTATTACTCTTCTATCTTGCATTAATACTACACCTAATCCTTGCTTGGATGCATCAGTACATACAGTAAAATCTTTGTCCATATCAGGGACTCGTAAGATTGGTGCACTGGTCAACAGTTTTTTGAGTTAAGAGAATTCTTTATTACATTCCTCAGTCCATTCATACC
Source organism: Pinus taeda (assembly GCA_000404065.3). Classification (NCBI taxonomy): domain Eukaryota; kingdom Viridiplantae; phylum Streptophyta; class Pinopsida; order Pinales; family Pinaceae; genus Pinus; species Pinus taeda. Next base: position 1,429 of record APFE030603300.1, read on the forward strand.
TAACACCTTTACGTTGGAGAGTTATAATTGGTTTTGTAATTTTGGAGAATCCTTCCACAAATCTTCGGTAGTAACTGTCTAAACCCATAAAGCTTCGCACTTATGTGCATTTTTCGGTATTGGCCATTCCATGATTGCCTTTACTTTCTCAGGATCTACTGAGATTCCTTTACCAGATATGATATGACCTAAGTAATGAATCTTTTTTTGAAAGAAAGAACACTTGGATAACTTTCCATATAACAGATATTTTATGAGGCAGGATAATATTATCCGTAAATGGTCTTCATGCTCTTTCTCATTCTTGGAGTAGATGAGAATATCATTTAAGAAAACTTGTACAAATTGATCAAGATATTTGCGGAAAAAATTGTTGATAAGGTTCATGAATACTGCTGGTTCATTGGTCAACCCAAATATTACCACAGTGAATTCATAATGCCTAAAGCGTGTTTTGAATGCAGTCTTAGAAACATTGTTTTCCTTAATCCTTAGCTGATGATAGCTTGATCGTAGATCGATTTTTGAAAAGACAACAACTCCTTTCATTTGGTCGGAAGAGGTCATCAATTTGAGGCATTGTACCGATTTTTTATTGTAGCTCGATTCAAGTCTCGATAGTCTATGTATAACCGTAAAGAACCATCTTTCTTGACAAAAATTACAGGAGCACCCCAAGGTGAAGTACTGGGCCGTATGTGTCCTATATCCAATAGTTCCTTCAATTGAATTTGCAATTCTTGAAGTTCTGGGGCTGTCATTCTATAAGGTGTTTTAGAGATTGGTTCTGTACCAGGTTTCTATTCTATTGTGAGATCTAGCTCTGTTTTGGGGGGTAATCTTGGTAGTTCCTTTGGAAATACATCAGGAAATTCGGCTAACACCGGATATTGTTCTAAGGCTGGTCCTTTTTCCTTGCTTAGTTCTTGAACTACATATGCCTGACAACCTTTCCTTAAGCAACGCTTCATTTGCATCGCTGATATATAGTGTAAAGATGCTTTTTTCTTGATACCTTGAATTTGGATCGTCTCTCCTTCATCATTTATACCGAGAATTCTTTTCCCATAACAGTCTACTTAAGCTTGATGAGTTTCTAACCAATCCATACCTATGACGAGGTCATAAGTTCCTAGGGCTGTGACATTAACTTTTAATTTAGTCGAACAAACCCCTAGATCAATTTTGCTTTCCTCCACACTTAAGTCTACGGATTGGAGTTCTCCTGAGGCCATTTCTACCTGTCTAAAATCATTTTGCTTGCGAGTTGCCAATTCACATTTATTTAATGCATATGACGAAATGAAACTATCCGTGGCACCAGTATCAAATAAGATTTTGAGTTTTATACTATTAATAATACCTGAGGATTCCACTACAGTGGACTGATGTGTTGCCTGATTGTTGTTGACTATTGCATGTAATCTATGATTTCCTTGGGTATTTGATGTTGGTTCTTTTCCTGCTCTGTGAATTATATTTGATGAAGCTTCTGGACAATTACGTTGAAACTGCGGTCCCCCAGATCCCCAACAATTAACCTGGGTCGGTCCTCTTAAATTATATTGTGAGTTTCTAGGTAAGGAGCTTCGTCCTCTTATGCCACTCCCTCTCGTGTTTCTTCCTCTATTAGTAGTTCCAGGAGATTTCCATGGACTTGTGTTTGATGATTCAACAACTATAGTATTAACTGCCATGGGAGCTCTTGCTCCTACTCCCTTTGGGGTAAATCTATTACCATAAGGAGGTGGCCTTGAGCTGCATCCCCTGAAGAAGTTTCGGGGAGTCTTTCCTGGAAACCCTGGTTGTAGAGGTTATGTTGGCTTGACATCCCTTTTTATTCCTAGATGCTCTTCTGCATAATGGCCACATTCTACCACCTCAGTTACTGATGATGGCTTCCACATCCTAACCATGGCCCTGATGCGAGGATTTAACCCATATATGAAGCGCTCAACTTGACGTTCATCAGAATCAAAATAATGAATATATTTCACAAGTTCCATAAATCTTATTTCATATTCTTCCACTGTCTTATTACCTTGGACTAATGTATGAAAGGCCTCGACTTGTTGTTCTTGAAAATATGGAGGTAATTACTTAGCGCGGAATCTTTCCTCGAACAATTCCCAAGGGACATTATCTGTTGTGAGGTGTAGTTGTTTCTCCAGATTTCCCCACCAAATCAATGCGCTTTCCTTTAACTAAAATACGACAATTTTGTTTTTGAAGTTGTAATGTCCCAAATGAGAAAAATTTGGAACAAGCTTTTCACATAAAATTTATCATACATTTAACAAAAGATTTCCATGTAAAAATGAGCAAATAAAGCACTGCAATCTCATAACATAATGAACAAGAAATTCTCTGCTTTATTATATTAGAAGAACTGGGGTTTACATATAAATACAACCCATATAGCTGAGATAAATGGCCTCAGACAAATCTACAATAATGCCGCAATCGGCCTCCAAAACAAACTGAAAAACCAATACATTGCAACCTGTGAACACTGAATAGATTCACCAAGGGAAGAGATGGGTGCTTTCCCATTTTCACTGAATCACCCGAGGGTTTCCGTCCTGGGGCTATTGCTGGAGTAGAGAATCGGGTTCTCGACCTCACATACAAGAAACAATATCAAAAGCAAGATGTCTCAAATGATCTTCTCCTCCTCTTTTTATAGATCTGATGGATAGATCTCAAAGCCTCTAGAAGCATCTTATTTTATTATTTTATTTTATTCTAGAAGCTCCTCCATTGACTTTATCTTAAGTGACCCCTTTTATTTTATTTTATTTTACTTAAGTCACTTTTGGCCCATTTCCTCTAATTAATTATTTTTCCTTAATTAAATGACTAATTAAAGTCATTTTTAACTAAGGAAAATGGTAAATTGCCCACCATACTCTCTTTGGCCATTGGAAGTCACTTCTCAGCATTCCATCATGTAGATCTTCTCGTTCCGGTTCTAACGAGCTATTACACTGAGGTGTTCCATCCATTAATCTCCCCGGAATGCCACCTCAAGCATAATTAATTAGTTATGCCAATAATAACCCCATTTTACGGAAATTATCAGAAATTCATGGAACCAAAAAAAGATGTGCGAAATTACTCATGATGATGAATATGCCAGGCGAATGCCATCAGACCCCATGAAAACTCCTCAAAACTCCATCAGAACCCCTGATGACATAAACTTGCTCCACTAACCTGGCCATCCCTTGCCCTGGAAATCCACGCTGGTCGTACTATGGAGAAAAATAAAAATGGGGACATTACAGTCCTCCCGCCCCAAGATTGCTTGTCCTCAAGCAATCCGAACATGTCATCAACAAATCCTCCGGGATCCCAATGCCACCAAGAAGGAGCATCAATCCTGCTGTGCTATAACTCCAACTGTGAATGCTGCTCCATCCACCGTGTACCAACTCATCACCTCTCTCCAATCCAACCCTTGGCATAGACCAAGGTCAATTCCATAACACTGATGCCATGCTGAAACACTAATGTGTGGCTAGCCCACATCCTAATGCCAACTGAAGCATGTTATGTCCCTCACCTCCGAGGGCTTCTGCAATACAATGCTCTTGACTAAAAATGATACTCCATCAATAGGATACCAACTCACGATCTCCCACCAATCCATCTTGTGGGAAGGATCGGATGCACGTGCACCTATACAAGGTATGAGTCCACTGAGCTGCACCATGCTCAATTCATGCAGCTCTGCCCAACCAATCAACCGAATATGTCTAGGAATGCATGCCTCCCTCCCTATAAGTGGGTAACCCATGCTACATGCTCTGTAAATGTACTCCTACAGAGAGTTGCTGCCTGGAAATACTATAGCTTTTCCAGCTGCCACTGCATCGACTTGCACCTCGTTATTGGGTAGACCCAAAGATGGATGCATGATTGCCTCTAAAAGAGCCTCGCTCATCTGACCGGAAAATCGCTGCCTCAATAGTCCACTCGTCATCTGCAAAACTATCCTGTCAAGTGTCAATGCCTCCTGGTGAACAATATCTGCAAATACTACCTCCTTGGTAGCAGCCTGCACATCTGCGTGCTCCTCTCCAATGGTTGACCCCAAGGGTGTCTGCTCATCCTCCATCCCGGGCTCAACATGAGCCACTAGGTGACTCTCCAAAAATGTCTCATCCTGCACACTATGCATGTCGTCCTCCTCATGTCCTTACACCACTGAGTGATCTTCATGCTGGGCCACCACCAATGGTTCATTTCTCAAATCCTTCTGAGTGTCTTCTCCTGGGGTTTCTTTATGCATGGAATCAAATTGTTGCTCACCATTTGCAATCATCAAACTTAGAGGCATAGGTAGGTTTCTATCACACAATTGTTCATGCTTCTCAAACGTGTTTTCATGCAAGTTAAAGCATTCTACATGCAACTCCTGCTCAAACATGGGCCCTTCATTTCTTTGTTGACTTGAGTTTTTTTGTCATTCCTCGCTCTTCTTTAGTTTTTGCTTCTCTATCAGTTTTACATGTGTGATCTGGTGTCCATGCTCCTTGACATGTGAAGCAGATATGCTGTCTTCTCATTTGATTTCGGCTCTTCTTTGCAAGCTGTTGAGACTGCTTATGCTTTGGTTCTTCATCCTTCCCAAATTTGAACCTCCCAAAAATATTCTCATAAAATTTCTCTTGACGATAGGGTTAGAACTAAGGGCTGCAAGCTGCCTAAGTGACTCATTCGCGAGCCAATAAATTTTAAAATTTCAAGCTTCCCTTACTGCTGTTGCAAAGACCAAACAAATAACCCAAATAATTAATTCCACTGCCTAGAAATTATGTTGTTGCTACTGAAGATGAACAAGTGTTTTTTTCCCTCAATACTACTTCAAAAAATTCTAAAAATTTAGCCTAAGGCTCCTCACACCAAACCCATAAAAACTCAGAAATGGTTTGGCTTAAATCTAAGCCAAGATCAAGCTCACCAAGTGGTGTGAATCAACATTGTAGTACTCGCGATAAAATCGCGGTTTTTTAAATCCAACGATAATATTGCTCGATAAATACATTTTTTTTTGCAGTTTTTTTTGAAAAAAGTCATGGAAAAAAAAATTATATGAGGAGGAGGTGACACAACCTACCCAAGCTACCCCTGTCACCAGTAGAGGACGTGGTCTACCTCCTGTAGCTCCTAGTTTTTCAGCTTCTAGAGCACAGCAGAGTCCACTGCCAACTCCACCAACATCTACATCTAGAGGGGCAGAGGAAATCAGTAGTATTAGACTTTAGTTATTTGGTTCATTTCATTGTATATGACATTATGTGTCATGATATGAGATACATTATTATATTTTTTGTTGATATTTTGAGGCTGACTTGGGACTCAGGCGTCAGGACTTACTATTCAGGACATGCTTCACTATTATGTGTGATGTAACACTAGAAATGATATTACACATCTTATATATTAGTTCTTTTATCATATTTATGTGTCAATGTATTTATTTTATGTTGTAGATGCTTTAAATATTAAAAAAATTGAAAAAGATGAATATTTTGTATTTTACGATTTTTTTACCGATTTTTACCGATATTTTCCCGATTTTTACAATTTTTTTCCGATTTTTTTTCCCTTGCCGATAATATCCCAATAACGATTACTGCAACATTGGTGTGAATTACACAATTCATTAATAAAACAAAATGATGAAGGAACACTGATTTATAGCCCGCATACTAGAAAAATTCAGAAAGTTTAACCACAAACTCCTCTCATAAAACCTAGAAAAACCCATAAATTTTTTGGGTAGATTCCAAAATATACAGAAAGCCCCAATTTAGTGCAAGTTTCCTACTTCGCCCAGCTCGACACATTGCTCCAAATAAGGTAAATTAATATCACAATGCTCCATCTCTTCAGTCCATCAAATTCATTGGGAAATCACTGGCAACAACAATGTTGGCACAAAAATAAAAATCTTGCAACAAAGGATGACTTTGGCACTTCCAAAATAAACCCTTGAATACTTAAAACTAAAAACCCAAACCCGCAGGCTGAGGCAAGTTTGATGCTCTGATACCACTGTAATGTCCCAAATGAGAAAAATTTGGAACAAGCTCTTCACATAAAATTTATCATACATTTAACAAAAGATTGCCATGTAAAAATGAGCAAATAAAGCACTGCAATCTCAGAACATAATGAATAGGACATTCTCAGCTTTATTATATTAGAAGAACTGGGGTTTACATATAAATACAACCCATATAGCTGAGAGAAATGGCCTTAGACATATATACAATAATGCCGCAATCGGCCTCCAAAACAAACTGGAAAACCAATACATTGCAACCTGTGAACCCTGAATGGATTCACCAAGGGAAGAGATGGGTGCTCGCCCACTCTCACTGAATCACCCAAGGGTTTTCGTCTTGGGGCTACTGCTAGAGTAGAGCGCTGGGTTCTCAATCTCACATACAAGAATCAATATCAAAACCAAAATGTCCCAAATGATCTTCTCCTCCTCTTTTTATAGATCTGATGGATAGATCTCCAAGCTACTAGAAGCATCTTATTTTATTATTATTCTAGAAGCTCCTCGATTGACTTTATCTTAAGTGACCCCTTTTATTTTATTTTATTTTACTTAAGTCACTTTTGGCCCATTTCCTCTAATTAATTATTTTTCCTTAATTAAATGACTAATTAAAGTCATTTTTAACTAAGGAAAATGGTAAATCACCCACCATACTCTCTTCGGCCACTGGAAGTCACTTCTAAGCATCCCATCCTGTAGATCTTCTCGTTTCGGTTCTAACGAGCTATTACACTGAGGTGTTCCATCCATTAATCTCCCCGGAATGCCACCTCGAGCATAATTAATTAAGTTATGCCAATAATAACCTCGTTTTATGGGAATTATCAGAAATTCATGGAACCAAAAACAAGATGTGCGAAACTGCTCATGATGATGAATATGCCAAGCGAATGCCATCAGACCCCATGAAAACTCCTCAAAACTCCATTGGAACCCTTGATGACATAAACCTGCTCCACTAACCTGGCCATCCCCTGCCTTGGAAATCCACGTTGGTTGTACTATGGAGAAAAATAAAAATGGGGACATTACAAAAGTAGAAGAGTACTCTCGTAGGGCAAAGCATTTGGTCATTCCTTCTAACCATGCTTCAGCACGTTCTCCAGCTCGTCCTCCTGAAAATTCTGGGAGTTTAATTTTTTGCAACTCTAGAAATATCTTCCTTTGATTGCCTATACTCAGAACTTTTGGGTTCCGCTAGATTTGTTTCTTCAGGTTGAGGTTGCTCTTCTTTGGTTTTAGCCATTGTCGACCCTTTTAATGTTTCCAATATGGCTTCCAATGAGCGCATTATAACAGTCAACTCCAGTGTTGGAGCAATTGGTGTTGATGATGGTCTCGATGGTGGCGGCAATGGTGGTGGCGTTAATGATGGTGATGCTGCCCGATCACGTCATCGTTTACCATCGTAGTGTTTCTTGTATACATAATAAAAATGTAAAAATTTGAGGTATACTTTCAGATTTAACATATCATTTTGCAATTTCAAGTTTACAAACTGGTATAGTTTTTTTGCTATTTTTACCTTTTAGGTAGGTCTTACTGGTACCAAGGTCATGGAGGGTGGTCTCGTGAGCTCCTTGTCCTAATGCAGGGTATTCTATCCTAATGCCTAAGAATTCTTAGTAAGATGCATGGGTTTTCATAGACCATAGTATTTATTTCGTAATTTACCTAATCATGCTATAAAATATTTACAAAATAAATGAGTTGAACAAGAATAATTTACCTTTTAATTCTTGTCAACCCATAGTAAAAGTGACATTTTCCTCTATCTTTTATTTTCATCCTTTTATTTAAATTTTTAACATTACCATGAAATGACTTAGGATGTTTGAGAGTGGTTTCGCCCTCATTGGATTTCATATGGAGAAAGTAGAATTTTATATTTCACTCAAAATCCAGTGAGCTTATCATTTTTTCAGGGTTTCAGGATTGGGGGGATTGCAATGTTTCCTTTGGATTTTGTCATGTACTAGGGTATGGAACTTGTATTTAATCAAGAGAACCAAGTTCTCTATGCTGGGGAGACTCCCAATAATCAAGAGCACCTAGGGTACTAGGGTCTAGAACTTGTATTTAATCAAGAACACAGGTTGTTTGACTATGCAGGAGGAGACTCCCAATCAAGCATGAAACAAGAAATTAGAAATTTCTCGTGGCGGATTTTGGATATTCCTTTTTTCATTATGTGATCATTCATGAGTAAATGTGATGTAAACTTAGAGACTTATAGTTTATGCATTGACATTGGACAATTTAATCATCATGTAATAAATTATAATATATCATGTATGCTTTATGATTGCACATATTTTTTAAATGTCCTTATATATATATATTGCGTTTCCTTGTTTCAAAATTTGGGGGGGTCACAAAGGTTGCTTGACTAACTGCAAGATATTTGCTTGAAATTTCTGTTGTTTGGACTGCAACTTCTGAGTACGCCTTCACTTCGCTTGGTTTATCTTATTCTTGAGTTGTGATATTGGATGGATCAATATTTGTTCATTTTTCTTCAATTTGGACGGTTACATCTGACGACTTCGATACATCTTTCGTGATGAGTTCTTCTAATTTATTTTTCAATGATTGCTTATATTTTTAAGTTTCTTAACTTGAGTGAGTAATTTCTCGCTATGGTCCTTAAGACAACTAATTACTTCGTTTTTGTCAGTGGTGATTTTGTCAACTTCCCTTTGCATATTTTGTATTGTTTTTTTTACTTTCTTGAAGAATTATGTTAGGCCCCTATATTACTAGTGTAACCCCTTATTGTTATTAGTACAACCCCCTTATTATATTGATGTACCCATGTAGTGCCCATATTGTTACTATTGTGCCCCATAGAAGCCCACTATTGTTATTATTATGCCCTTACATTATTATTGTTATGTCGGCTCTGATTATATTATGACCCCTTAGACTCCTATATAGAAATGAGGTATTTTCATTTGTGTCATCCAAGAATTGTTCATTTGTGTAATGTAAAGGAGGTTTCCCCCTCGAAGAGGCTGAATTCGAAGGCGTTGATCTATCTTTTCTATCTTTTTGTGAGTTGATTTCATAACATTTGGTATTAGAGGTTTGGATTCCAGGGTTTCGCTGCTCCAAATAGGTCATCGTGGAATTTCGCTATAACTTTTTTCTGTGACGTTTCAGAAGCAAAAAAAAACCCATTTGAGACGAAATTGCACTGAACCTCAGGTCTGAATTTCAGAGCTTGTTGCGCTATATTTGCGGAGATATGATTTGAGGAAGTTGGTCTTTTTGCAGACCCCTGAATTACATTCCAAACAGGTGAACTGGGGAAAATTGTCATAACTCTTTCTGTGCTTCGGATTGAAATTTCGTAAGAAGGTATAAAAAGAGGATGGACTGTAGTTTCTTGTATATATTTTTCAGAGCCAAAGGTCGAAACAGTGACATGTGGCATGTCATACAAGTTCGCTCTACTGAACTAGTCTATAATCAGGGCACTGTGGGAGATTTGGCATAACTCTTCTTTGGAGAATCTAATTTGGATCAGACTGGTGGCATTGGAAAGAAGACGCAGAGGGCTACTGCAGGGCGCAATTTTAGAATTTAAAGATCCGAAAGTATAGAGTTACAGTCGTTTCAAGATCGAGCTCCTAAAATCAAGAAAAAGCAAGATGAGGAAGTTTGATGGCAAGGATCTAGTAAATTGGATACTTCAGATGGAGCAATATTTTGATCTACATGGTGTTCCACTGTTACAAAAGGTAGGTATTGCATCTTCATATTTAGAACAGGATCAATTTTTATGGTATAAAGGGCTTTGTTCTCGTAAACGACTTGTTACGTGGTCAATTTTCACGGAGGAAATGATAGCACATTATGAGGA
>APFE030603300.1:11689-29171 GCA_000404065.3 Pinus taeda
CCCTTACATTATTATTGTTATGTTGGCTCTGATTATATTATGACCTCTTAGACTCCTATATATAGAAAGGAGGTCTTTTCATTTGTATCATCCAAGAATTGTTCATTTGTGTAATGTAAAGGAGGTTTTCCCTTCGAAGAGGCTGAATTCTAAGGCATTGATCTATCTTTTCTATCTTTTTGTGAGTTGGTTTCATAACAAATTACTTTTGAGATATCTTGTATGTCTTCTGGCGTCACTGAATCTGGCTTCAAAGTAACGTCCGGTAACATTATTTCTTTCTTTTTGTAGGAAAATGTCAATTTTTTTTTCATATTTAGGATAAAGAACCCTAGCGATTCCATTTAGGGCGAACCTAGAATTATATCACTATTATCGCAAAATAAGGTTTTAACAATGAATTGCGAGGCAAAAATATAGTCTCCAATGCATTGTTGTAGATTGTTTATGTTATATTGTTTATTATTAATCAAATCCATCATTTCAATTATGTTCGATTTAGGAATCACTAATTGGTTAGCACATTCAGTACTAACATAATTTTTATCTTGAGTAGGATCGATAGAGATAATAACATCCTTTCTTGCAAGTGATCCTTTGATTTTAAATAGTGCATTAACACACATTCTAAAATTTTTAGGAAATATTCCATCACTGATCTCCATTTTTTCTTCCTTCATCATTTTCGAATTAGACTCCATTTTGTTCGTCGAATATTAAACACTTTCGCCCCTTTTTTTGAACTATAACTTTCACTTCTTTTTTGTTCAACCTTTACAATCTTTGTGCTATAAATATAATTTAATGTTTCACTTAAATGTTATATATATATATATATAATATATATATTATATTATATATATATATATAATATATATATATATATATAGTATATACTATTTTTGTTAATAATTAACTATATAATAACTTATTATAAACTTATTATATAAAACTATATAATAAATTGTATATCAACTATATAATTATACTTATATGTAATGATACGACAACAACATTGATTTAATATGGGGTTGATGCAACTGGTTGGATAGAGAAATGATAGCAGGGGACATTGTTTTGGCGAAGGGACTTGATGGTCGGGAATGGTTGAGAATGGACGGATATGGACGTATTAGTCGAGGGCTGGAACACGGTGGTGCTGTGTAGGCACAAAATGGTAAGCAGGTGGAGTACTCGAGTGTCATGTTCGCATTGAGAGACTTCTGTGCAGTGACGAAAAACCAAGAATGCACTGCGAGACAAGGGGCGTTGGAGCCGCACTAATGGAGCTCCGATATCAATGCAGGTGTGGCGGTGGCTTAGGCAAATTTTTTGGACGAAACTGTAGTTGTAGTGGGCTGTCGGATGGTTGGTTCATGTTTGATGACTGGTTGAATGGCAGTGGACACCCGGGATAACACTGCGAACAGGAAATGTGGGATGACGATACATGGAACGAAGGTGAATGGCGCAGCGTGGGACGTGCACTTGCGACGGGCCATGGTGGCTATGTCGACAACAACTATCGTGCCTTGTCTGGTGGTTTATTGTGGTTGGTCGTTGTTGAGGCTGGTTGGCAGTGGAGGTATCTCGACGCTCGATCGGACGATTGATAGGAGTTAGACGATAGTGGGCTTGTTGACCCTGCCGCCTACACCTACCTACAAGTCAGTGAGAAAAGCCTTCAACCCCACAAGGTGTGGTTGGTGGTAGGGAACTCAGAGAAGGGGTTGTCACACTAATCTCGACTCTCTCTATTTGAGCTATCTTCTAGGTTAGCTAAGGGGGGTGGTCCCTAATGAAAAGTTAAGTTAAAAGATGTGAGTTTCTAGGAGAATTGTTAAGGTCCCTAATGAAAAGTTAAGTTAAAAGATGTGAGTTTCTAGGAGAATTGTTAAAAAGTTAAATAGATTATCTCTATAAAATTTATAAGCAAAAAATTGATGTGAGCAATAACCATCATAAGACAAGCATCAAATACATAAACAACCAGTGCCTTCCAAGTATTTTCTCTTTAAGAAATGAAATTGTATTTTGCTTAAAATGAAGTGAAATGCTTTCAAATGGAAAGCCAAAATAAGGCTGAAAAGTGAAACACTAATTTATTAACACAAAATATTATAAATGCTTTCAAGATGAATAAGTCTACTAATCAAAACATGGAAACTATCTTGCTCAAAAGGATACAAAAATAACTCAAATGTTAAACCAAGATGACAACAAAGTATGTTACAAAAATAATCTACAAGAGGCTAGACCAAAGAGTATGAGCAAGCTTTCCTCTTTGAATAGCCATATATTGATAAATTAAGTACAATACATAAAAAATTAATTTTTCCAAGTTTGATATTTTGATGCAAGAAATAAAAGCTTTAAGAAACTTGAAAGAATCCCTGCAAGACACAAATAAGATATAAATGAGACTTTGGAATTCAAAACATGCGGGTTCTCCTTGAATATTTTTCAAGAATGTGTTGATTCCTCCGAGAATTACCCTTCATGCTTGAAAAACTTTACCAAATAATGATTCATCTACGAAACTTCACGACAAATCATTAAATTGACATGAAATTAAATAAGTGCAATGGAAAGAATTCCTAGAGATACATTTATTATCCACTAGAAGATTTCTTTTCCTAAAGGAAATAATTAATTCTTATGCCAATATGAGATAACTGCATACTAACATAACTTGAAACAAGCATGAAAGAAATAATGACAAGAGGAAATAAATAGAAGCATAACAAGAAGTCAAGAATTTACCACACATGCAAGGAGAAGAACACCATCACGCTTTACCCCAAAGACTGTTGTATTATATTGCAAGTAATGAATACAATCCCACAGAGTCTCTTCAAGCACAATAGCTTGTATTACATGATACAATGTGAGAGCTCATGACTCTATTATATGGAGAGTTGGGAGTAAATCCCAATGAAGAATGACAATGACAAATGGCATTGAAGCCAATCCCAATGTAGAAGTGATTAAACAAGTGGCATGAGGTGACAATCCCAAAGAGAAATTTGAATCTGTTGAATTGAGGTCCAATGACAAGTGTAAAAATCGAATTCTGGCAAGTGGACATCATTTTCTTCTTCCCTTATGTGCCAAATTCGAATTTTATAATAGAATGACAAGTGTATATGGGTGGTAACCCATGTGGGGACAATTTCCCGCCAAAATCTCTACCAAATATTCTCCCAAATCCTCCCAAATGTGCATTAACTTCACAAATTCAAATTTCCAAGCAACTTTCTCCTTTAATGCCAGAAATTCAGTTTTATTTGAGTACATGTCTTTTCCTTGATTTTAGGAGTCCACATCACTTTAATACTTCACTTTACTTCCCCCATAATTTTCCACCTCATTTCCACAACATTTAGCATGTGTGGATATTTATTTTTCTCTATTTATTTAATTTCTGGCTTAATTAATTGCCAGATTTCCCACTAAACTTAGGAAAAGTGGGTTTTGAGGGTTCAAAACACATTTTTAACCCATCAAAGTGTGTCATAGTAGAAAGTTGAGGGTAAGAGGTGTAAATTTCATTACTCATGCCCCATACAACTTTTCTAGACATCACTTATTACATTACAAGTACAATTTTATTTGCAATTTTTGACATGCGGGAAATCTAAAAAATTAAAAAATGACCACCTAAACCTAACTAAATTCCACGATTTTTTTTGTGTGATTTAGTATGATAATATATATCGACTCTAGACACTAAGATGTGTTAGGGGCTCAACCTTCAAACGGTCACCCTGGCTTTGGGGTAAAATGTGAGTGAAAAACCTTAGAAAATTATCCACCTCTGAAAAAGAAAGGATAATTAACCAGATAAAAAAAAACACTCCAAGGTGTACTCATTTGCTGATCAAGTCCCAACATCTTAGGCTTGTTACATTCTCAAAACTCATCATTACTAGTATCACTTATTACAATTTCCCGCAGGGTGTGGAATTTGGGTACAAGAAAGATGATGAGAAAATAGAAGTAGAGTTAGAAAACTCTGTTGAATGATGTTATTTGATGGTACAAGTGTCCCCTGGATCATACTTGGGCATGGAGTTTTCATATAATCATCAGATGCCACTCCAGTGGTCAACAAGACTCTTGACTCGCTGAGAGATTTTTATTTTTTATTTTTTTTTGTTTTTCTATATAACTTTTTTTTATTTAATTTTATAATTTTTTTCTAATAATTTTATAATTTTTCTATAATAATAAGTTTTTTTAATATTTTTTTTTTTTTTTTTTTTTTTTTTTTTTTTTTTTTTTATAATATTTATTTTTAATTATATGGCTAAAGGCTTGACGACAGAATGGAGAACCTCCAACATTGTGTAGCGAAACACTTCGATTACGATGACAACAAAGTGGATGGAAATTGATGGCCAAAGGCCAGAGCAGACCGGTTCTCCGTGCAGCGGTTGAGCGACTAAAGGATCGAACAACTCTAATACCAATATAATGAACAAGCTTCGTATACTTAGAGGAATGCTCTGATACCAATATAACGAACAAAGTTCATATACGCAGTAAAATACTCAGAAGATCTAGTATATGTAAATATCCATTATAAGACCATATATTTATATAAGAAATGTATAGAAGATATGATATGATGTGTGTTATAGACGAGGGTCTTGAATATAAACCTAGGTAGGTACCCTTTCATGGTTGGTCATGTCCTTAGAGACATGCCTCTTCTATACTCATCACTAATTAATTAACCATTATTACAATTATCGTTATTATTATTATTTATATATATTTATTCATAACAAATTTGCTCGAGGAAAAATTGGATCTATTGAAACAAGTGAAGAAAACAAGTGTTTCTGGGGTTCAAATCTCATGAATCGGAAGTGAGGAGAGGCCAAATTGGGGAGGCTATCTATGGAAGGACTTTTGACACATTTTTAAAGGACTTTTGGTACATTTTTAAAGGATTTTGGCACATTTTTTGAAATTCTCTATGTCATAATTCTTGTAAAAGTTTGGAGCAGATCTTGAAGTTATTCTTATAGAAGTTTGGAACAAATCTTGAATTCATTCCTGTAGAAGTTTGGAGCATACCCTGATGTCATCCTTGTAGAAGTCTTGAAGCAGATTTGAGTTACCTTTTGAGGCGGATCAATAGTCTTTTATTAGGCAGAATTTCTGAGGGAGATCTGAGCTACTAAAAGCACAATTTGAGGTTTTTTCTAAGGCATATATGAAGCAATTGATTGAGGATATGAATTAAAATCTATTTTGTTGCATTGGAGGTCAGAGTTACAGTGGCATACTTATTGGAGCAGATATGAAGTTGAACATGTTTAAGCAGAGATAATAGTGATTGAATATTGTTGTATTTGGGTCATTGTCCTTGGTATGGGAGCCCAAGAGGTTTTTGTCTCATATTTTATTCAAAAGGGTGGTAGAGTGGTGCTAGGCAAGGAAATTATAGTTGTTGTCACCTTCTTCTAGTGGGAGCTGGTAAACTTGGGGTTGTAGCCCTTCTAGTTGTAGCTGGTAAATCCAGAAGTTGTAGCTTCTCTTGTAATATAAATATATTGTTCATATAGATATATTGTGTTCATTTGATGTGATGTTATTGGTTAATGGTTTTGATACGAAATTTGTAAGAATAACCGAAACACTGATTCACTTGCCCTCTCAATATTTCCAACATTTTACATATCCATATCTGCATAAGTTGTGAATTTTTAGTTCTACAAAGTTGAGTGAGACTACAACCAACCTATATCCATCTTAAATGATAAAAAAATTACACCACAAATTATCTTTTTACATATTTTTGAGTTCTAAATTTGATGGAGTTGATTGAGACTACAATCAGTCTAGATCTATCTTAAATGATGAAAATGTTTACACATCAATATATTTGATCCCTCTCAGTGCTTGATAGATCAAGAGTTAATATGGATCTATGTTGGTATTTATTGGTGCCAACATTCATGTGAATCACTGATTCACTACCTTAACGATTTTGGTTTGGGTCACTCTATGCCATCATTGTTGTTCACAACTAGTCTTGGTCATTCATCTCATATTTTCTCTAATTGAGAGTCTTATCTATGATCACTCTATTGATATGATGATATAGTGTAAGTCTAACTACATGTCCAAAAGTGGGTCTACATGCTCATCATTTGAATATTTCAACTATACACCATGAACAAGAAGTTATCTTCCTTGAAATTTGCCTTAAAATCTAAAATTTCCCATATATTAACAACAGTAAATGAATATTGTACACTGTTTGAAAACATGCTATAGTCTATATATCGTATTGTTTAAGAGGACTCTTCACCTAGAGTTGGATGGGATTGATCTAATTAATTTATCAATGGCATAGCCATCCTTTGTACAATATACATTATTATCTATTTATTGTCTCAAGGTTTTCCTATTAACATTTAAAAAAAACGAAAATGAAAATTTTGATGTATCAAACCTTTCCTGGTAGCATTAATAAGTAATCCAACTAAAAATATAAATAGAATATTTGCTTTTTAGGGTTTCAAACATGTGGCAAATATCCTAAAAAAATAAAGAATAAACCAAAAACTCTAATGTTATTTGCTTGGGATTCGGCATGTGAGGGCCAGCTGTCACATAATCTGTTTTAGTAGCATGGGATCCATTTCTGGGTTTGAAGGATCCGTTTACGTGGTAGGTCCTATGCGAATCTGGGTAGATCTGTATCCATATCCATATCTGAACTGTGGATATGTGGATCCAACATCAAGAACTTGTGGATCCAGTAATATAGGTTTTACATGATCATTATGTTGTACAAGGGCCTCGTTCAAGTAAATTGAAAAAACTTTCATTTTCTTTTAGTGTAGCTATATTGATTATGAAGGCTGAAAAAGTAGATCTCTAGAACTCCATATGTACCTTTTAGACTCCAGTGTAACATCTCTGAAGATAACCAAAACCATTTAAGAGTTAAAGAGAAACAAATGTAAATAGAGTCCTTGAAAGAAAGGGGACACAAGGCCAACATCTCATTCTATGGCATCGAGGGTATAGACATCCTCTTACAGGCAAATTATGTTAGTTCAACATTGGTGGAGATGACCAAAAATTTGGAAAAGTTAAAAGGAAATGCACCTAATCTATAAAAAAGGAAAGTTGAGACAAATTAATTTATATTAATAGTCAGGTTCAAACTTATCATAATGCATATCTATCTCAAAGTCATTTAGCACAAATTTCAAAGTAGACCTATCCAAGTATGGAGGGCAAAATATCACCTCAAGGATTTTTATCAGCGAAGTTAAAGGTTAGTTTAATTCCAAGGCTATCCAGTTTATAGAGTGGCCTGGCCACAACTGTACATGTTTGTCAAAAAAAATTCTTTCATGGAAACATTGATTTTTTTCCCCCTAGAAATACAAATTGTCATGTGCAATGTTTGTAAGGTTACTAAATATACTTATAGGTAAATAAGTGAAAAGAAAAATATAACGAGTGGACTAGACACCCATTGTTTCCTTTGGTTAGACACATCTGTGTTGTGAGATTGAGTATATTTGAACTTGTTACTAAAATTTGGAAATGGATTCTCAATGTGAATGTTCACATTTCACCCAACAACAGATGGGATTCCTTTAGGTGGATCGAGTGTGCATCATTCATTGCTTGTCCACATCCTCTTTTAGACTCTGGAAGGTCTACCTCAAGATTGGTAGTATTGATCAGGACAAATGTACTTGAGGAATAGTATGCAAATGTGATATGAATGCACAAGTGACTCCTATGAACAATATGTGGAAAATGAAATCTTCTAGATTTAATGAAGAATAAACAAATAAGATTAGTCAATGAATACACTAGGAAATTCAAAGAATTGCAAAGGGTTGTAAATATTGCAGAAAACCATGTCCTTGAACACTTCATAGGGAGGCTTCAAGGAATATATGGTGCAAGAAACAAGATTATTCAAACTGTAATCAATGTCCAATTTAATCAAAATTGCAAGAAAATAAAATACATTAATACAAAATGGGATATTTTTTTTTGATCAATCAATGTGGTGACTCAATCAGTAGACCACAATCCACATACTAAAAGGGAGAAAAATTTGCCACAGAGATGGCAATTTACTTGCTATACATAATGATACATAACAAACACATCAGTTTGAACCTAAGTTACCAGAAATGTCACCCTGAACTGCCAGAAATGCCATTTCAGGTTTCCGAAATGGAAACAGGTACAATCCACCTATGAAACACCTTTGAAATGTTTCTGATCCATTTCAAGGAGTTGGAAATGCTGGATCCAGAAATGAAAACGTTTCAAAAGGTTTTAATTTTTTTTGGATCCTTTTTTCGAAACGAATCCACTTTTAAAGGTCGAAAACTGGGAACGATAATTAATTTCCAAGTTGGGCCCGCCCCCTCTTAACCTATCACCTTGTAAGTTTGACATTTGTAAACCTATTTTCATATTTCCATTTCATTCGATTGCCACTGTTGGAAGATGTTGTCGTGACCTGTCGCCATAGACACTTTGCTACATATATATATATATATATATATATAAAGACTGAGTTTTGTTGCCCTTATCAAGCGTTAGTATCAAAACTCATTTGTCTAACAAATGATTCACATCATATTGCCCAACTGAGTGTAGCAACATCGGTTTCTTCTTAATTAGATTCAATCTCTACATAAGAAAACCATGCCTACAGAGCGTAAAATTTGTGTCATCAACTGCAAGTTAACATCCTGTATAAAATTTCTTCATACACTGAGCATGCAATCTTATTCTTATTTTTTGAAGCCTTCGATTCAAAAATAGAACAAAAATTGTGCTAAAACATCCCAGAGAGCCACACTCATTTATGGTTCACTCAATAGTTCAAGAGTAAAAATCATTTCCTTTCAAGACTGCTGTACATGGGTTTGAATGTCGTGTTAATAAGAGGCCGACTGTACTGGATTGCAAGCCATGGGTTTCATGGCCACTTGCCATGGCGACCAAGTAAGATTAGTGTAGATGATGAGAAGTGTAGAAGTAAACGCTTGCAAGCTTGCAACCCAGACATGCCCATTCGACGCGTTGGATGGGAAAGAGAGGACTGCCTTATGGATGGTTCCTCCTTCTTCCTTGTCACATTACCTTTCTTTTCTAAATCCATGAATTCTAAAGAGCCAAGTGAAATGCCATATGAGCTTGTATATGGAAATAATCACAATGAAATCCAGTGTTTGATGAGTTAATGGGATTTTCAACGCTCATGGTAAATGTGTATACGCTGATATAACTCAAGAACAATGTGCTTAATGTCCTATGTCAGAGGTTCTTTGAATGTAATTACTCTTATGGTTCTCTGACCATTTCATGATTTGGTGGTATCCTTTCTAGCTATGTGTGAGACTATATGGTCTCGGACTCCATCCAGGATCAACCGCTTCGCCTTTGCCATTTCCGTCCTATATTCTTTTAGCTGATCTGCATCTTGGGGAACTACCACAACACTGTCTATGTATAGCTTCATGCCACATTCATCCAATAGGAAGGACATCCTGGCCTTCTAGATGACATAGTTGGAGGAACCCTCCAACCTATCTTGATCTCTCAGCCCAGTTGTGGCCATCTTTGATCAAGTTGAAAACTCCCTCTTTCTCTGTGCTCGGCTACTGCTTTGCTATTCATACTCCCTTCTGGAATGCGTGGCTCTACTAGCTGCTACTGCCAATCTGCAACTGGAAATTCAAACTTTCGAGACACAAAGTTCCCAGAGGAAAATTTTCCCTCTGTTGTGTATGCTTTTCTCTTCCACCCGACACAGATTCGACTTCTACAACCTGTAGCAAAACCCTCTGCGTCCAATGAAAAATCTTCTCAGCGAAAATCTGAGCTGCTGCTACTCCCTCTACTTGCTGGAATCACTGATCTGGGAAATTTGAACTTTTTCTACCTCCTGCACTGGAAAAATTGAACTTCCCCAAGCAACTCGGCTTGAATGGCAATGAATTATGTTGCCTCAAGAATTTCGACCTGCTGCTCCTTTTGAGCAGCGAAATTCTTTCCTTCGCTTCCGAGCTTCCGGGTGATACCATGTGAAAATTCCAAAAATCGGAATCCTATTGCAACAACTGGTATTATTTCTTTTAACTGATAAATTATTTAGTTTATTGCTACGTCAACATCAAAATAAACACATTGCAACCTTCACAAATAAAAACTGCGGAAATAAATAGTTCTAGAATCTGAGAAAATACTAGTACACACACATAAAAAATAACACCGTTGTTTTTGGACAAAAGTCCCCGGGAAAACCTATTGCGGGAAAATTAGTGCAGCAGACGAGGGTTTTATTTTATTATGAAACAGTGAAATCTGAGTACAATCTATGGATGCCCAAGGCAAGCCAATCAACAAGTATCTGACATAAATAATTAGAGAGAAAATTTCTCTAACCCCACAAGCAATCCCGACACTGGCTTCTATAGAAAAATTGGCTGTCCAAACCCCAATGTAGGCCATCTGCACTGCCTCTCACACGTGTGGCTCGAATTTGGCTTTGAACAAGCCGTCTAGCCTGCCTGTGCTGTTGGAAGTGACTCTTCGACACTCTGGAAGACTTTCCTGACGTCTGGAAATTGAACCAACCTCCTACTTAGCTAAATTGAACTGCTCTGCATCAGCTTCTACACAGTCTTTGCACTGCTTCTACGTGGATTACTTTTGTCACTTGCTGTTGCCTCTCCAAATCTGGAAAACTTCCTCTGGATCATTGCTGCTATCCCTCACTCGCTGCTTCGATCTCTGGCTCTCCGACAGCTGGCTGTTGCTACTCTGGAAATCGATCTGCCAAGGAAATTGAACTTCTGGTGTTCTCAAGTGTATTCTCCAAGTGCCCATCGACTTCCTTTTATAATCCACTGTTGGAGCACCAACAACCAAGATTAACACTTAATCAATGGATAGGATCATCTTGGAATCGATCCGTGTGAGTTTCTAGATGATTCTGACCTTGACTTAATTAATATTGATTAATTAACTAGTTTTCCTAAGTTTAGACTTAGGAAACATTAAAAAATTGGTTAGTAATCTAATTAAGTCACTTCTAGGTGGAATTCCAGAAACAATTTCTAGGTGTTGGAGATCTCATGTATTCTAGCGTCTCCACCAAATTTCGTGGCTAAAACACATCCGATGCTAAAAAACTAACATGGTTCACCTAGAGTTTACTAATTCACAATTATGGCATAAAAGTTAAGTCCTAATGGTGGTGAAATAACTCTTATAGGCACAAATATTATTCTAAAATAATCTTGTTTTATGGTACTCCATCAATATGTTGTGGGAAAATAGATAGCAAGTCAAATGACAATAATACAATCCAAGGTTCTAGAGGAGTGAAATGCTAAGCTAGAGTAATGTCCAACTACAAAAACTGAACTGTAAAATATGAAGTAAATAACATGAAAAAGGGAGCAGATGGACTTGAAATGAGGAATGACATGCGTCCTTATACGGGATGGTTATTGTTCCTTCCAACCAGGGATCCATATTGAATCAATCCACTACTATGGTAGTCCTCCCATGATTTGACCTAGGTGACCCAAGTAGATGGTAGATGACTAGATAGAGCAACATCAATGTGGATTGAGCAATAGAGATTGTGCATGTGGCTTGGTTGGACTCAAAGTAGTACAACATTGCTAACACACACAAGATTCTTTTAGCATTAAGTGAAGAATCTCTATGGCCACACATTCTTAGAGAGTTAGAGAGATCAACTCTAGAGAAATCCAAAGTAGAGCACCTCTCGCCTGTCAGACTACCTCCCAATTCTAGAGGAGTAACCAAACATCCTTTTTGAGTTTCCTTCTTTTGACCTTGGATGTTAGGAGTATCCCTCGCTCGTACAGTCCCCCATAGGATCATATAGTTGAACCCCCCAATGGTTCTAGAGGACTTTGATTGCGAGCCAGTGCCCAATGCGTCCCTCCTCACTCTTGACCATCAAACCTAGGAGACATCATTGGCTTCATTGTCAGAAGCCTCTCTCTCACTCTCCTCTTGGTCAGTTCTTGAGTTGTCCACTTTTCTGATCTTGGACAAACTCACTTAGTATTTTGTACCACCATATCTTTTTCATGGTTTTATACATGTGTTCTGATGTTGTACTTATGCAGGGTTCTTTCTTTATATTATTTTTAGCATTTTCTAGGAGATGTGCTTACATTCCCACATTGTATTTATATTGTTTGTATTCTTCAGTCCCGTTGACCTACTTTTGTGATCATTCGTTGACATTAATATAATTATCTTATCTTATCTAGCCTTCAAGCATCGGTCTACATTGTACAAGAAAAAATAAAATGTCTAAAATTTGTATCTAACCTTTAGCCATCCCTTTTGCCTCTCTTTTTTTCTTTCTCATACAAAACTTTTGGACCTCTACTAGAGCATGCATTGAGCGTAGGAGAATGTACATGAACATATAGGAAACATAGGCAAGCACCAAAATGATATTTTTGGAGTGCAAGTTCACTGTGATGGATGGGGAGCAATGGTGTTATCATGAGGTCCTAAATATGTATGTGCAAAACCCGATTGCTTGGATGTCAAGTCAAATAGTTTTTGGAAGAAATCCTCTTCAAAGTTTGTTATGGGGAGAATCTCATCATGTGGTAGGTGGAAATTCTCTATGGGATTTTTTGAATTATCCCTAAATAGAATGGTTCTGGATCTCTATTTTCCCTAATTGTGTGGGAAATACTATGGTTAAGTATGATTTCTTCTCTAAGAACTCTATCAATGAGGATCTGAAGACCTAGGAAGGGATACTTGTGGACTGAATTGAGTGCAGTGAGTGTAACTAGTGGGTTTAGGTATCAAATTCAGTTGGCCAAAAGGGTTTTAAGACCTTATATTTGATCAAAGGTATCTTGCAAGACACCTGAATTTTTCCACATGGCCTTATTTGTCTACCATTAAGAAAATTTATGAATCAACATGATGAAGGATGTGATGCACCCTATATAACATCATCATTAGATTAAAGTGTGCACGAGTTGAGGTGCATGCATTACAGACTCATGCTGAGCAAGGAAACTTATTGTCTTGTTTTTATAATGGGAAACTTTGAGCTATGGGTCATGCTTGATTAATGCATATCCAACTATATGATGAATTTATGAGGTATTATGTACTACAATATCATATGGATGTGTAACATTGGCACGACAAGCCTACAATTTATAATATTTGCAAGCACATTGATCTTGGCATATGCATGACAACTTTTAAGCAAAAGCCTGTAGTGTTAAGGGGATATTGATCACAAAAAATGTTGTTCAAGGATCTTCGTAGACTATACAAGTTCACTTTAGCCTTTGATTTGTAATCATCTTGGTTTTCTATTTTGAAGGTTTCTTAAGAAAATACCTGCAATCAAGGCTCTTTTTGTTGAATTTTCTACAAGATGCACAATAGAGTATTTTCATTGAAAAATTAATGGAGAAACTTCAAATTTTAATGTTTGACCAAGTCAGCCTAAGAAGGACAAGTCAACCCCACATGTGAGAAAAGCCACCTCCAAAATCACATATAAATAAAGGCTCATTGGAATTCATTTGACACCATATCATCATATCACATTTGATCTGAAATATAGAGAAGACATCCACACGTGTGAAGGAGTCAAAGGAGACTTTTATGATCTGCGTTGACTAGCTTCTTTTGATTTATTTGACTTGCATTGACTTGGGTTTGTTTGCTTTTGTTTGGCCGAGATCTTGATTGTTGAATGAGGCTGAAAATTGCATAGATACATTGACCATCTTTGACGAAAGTTTTGCTCCTGTTTCTAGCTTGTTGACTTGGATTGACCGTAGGTTTGAGTGAGTCTTTGACCGAGAATTCCAAAGGCTACTTTGACTATGGGTTTTTAGCCTCCTGTTCTGAGCTATCTTAGGCCAAAATTCGGCCCTTTGTTGTAGACTGTGATTTTGACCAGTATTGACTTTTTCTCTCTTCGTTGACTGGTTTTGACTTGGATATATTGAGGTCGAATTTTGGAATCTTGTTGGAATATTTTGATGAGAATACTATTGATGAATATAATTTCTCTCTCACAAGGAAAGATTGGTTGGGTTTTGCAATGGCTATGATCCTAATTTCTAGTCTCGTCTCTTGTTTTCACTATTCATTGTGATCTCTACTGCTCTATTGATGAAAGTGAATGGTTGAAGCTTTTCATGTATAGCTGCTTAATGATTGGAATGCTAAAAGAAGATTGATTGTATGATTAGAAGTAGTTATCAATTTTGAAAAACTACTCTAGTCCTGATTGCACTAGAAAATCAATAGTTTAGGTATCAAATTCTGCTAGCCAAAAGGGTTTTAAGACCTTATCTAATCAATAGGAAAGGATTCATTCAAGTGTATGTGATCAAAGGTATTGTGCAAGACACCCAAATTGTTCCACATGGCCTTATTTGTCTACCATTAAGAAAATTTATGAATAAAATGATAAAATATGTGATGCACCCTATATAACATCATCATCAAATGAAAGCATGCACAAGTCGAGGTGCATGCATTATAGTCATGTTGAACAAGGAGAATTATTGTCTTGTTTCTTATAATGGGAAACTTTAAGCTATGGGTCATCCTTGATTAATGCATATCCAACTATATAATGAATTTATGAGGTATTTTGTACTACAATATCATAGGGATGTGTAATATTAGCACCACAGGCCCACAATTTGTAATATATTTGCAAGCACAGTGATCTTGGCATATGCATGATAGCTTTTAAGCAGAAGCCAATAGTGGTAAGGAGATCTCAATCACAAAAGATGTTGTTCAAGGTTCTTTGTAGACTGTCAAAGTTCACTTTGGCCTTTGATTTGTCATTGTCTTGGTTTTCTATTTTGAAGGCTTCTTTAAGAAACTATCTGCAACCAAGGCTCCTTTTATTGAAGTTTCTATAAGATGCACAATAGAATATAATTTTTTGCCAGATAATTACTTCCTAATGATTTTCACGCAGTATTCTATGCCACTGATATCATTGAGCAATTACACTTAGGAAAACATCAAGTTCCTTTGGTTGGACTTCATGTTTAATAACATCTTTCACCTCTCTGAACACCACATCTCGGCTGTACACAACCTTCCTTGTTACTGGGTTCCAAAGCTTATAACCCTTTAAACCATCCTTATACCCAATAAAGATGCACTTTTTAGATTTGTTGGTGATTGTACTCCATGGGGATGACTTGATCATCACTGGGATACCTCTTTTGGAATTGGAACAATGAGGACTAGGATGAAGAAGTCACTGGATATTACAGATCTTGGTCTTTTGCACTTCCCCCTAGGGATGGAAGTTTGGCAACTAGACCATGGGATTGCTATTTCTCAATCCATGTCTCAAGAGGTTAGAGATGGAGCATTGTAAACATGTTGCTACTCTATTGGCATTAAGGTTGAAGCTTGGTTCATGAGATCAGTTTCTTATATATAATAGGGTCCCCAAGTGTCCTACCCATACCTAGTGGGCACACCCCAGCTAAGAGCAGGAGCAAAGTCAAAGGACACGGAGATATAGGGGGCGCTTAAATAAGCCAAAAACCTTACCAGTAACGGAGCCAATCTGGTGGAGACACAGCCGGTACAGTAAGTATCTAAGCCAACATAGCGGCTTTATGGTACCCAATGCCAATTAGAAGATCCAACATCTTTTCTAGTGGAGTCAGTAGATCCAGCGTAAGCAGTAGAGACAGAGACAATAATAGCCAATAGCAGCAGATACAGTTTCACGATTTAGCTTCAACCTTATATTTTGTCATTTTCACCCCTATTTTTATATATATAGCACAAAGCTTTTTGAACTTTTAGCTCCTATTTTGCCATTTTCAGGAGGCGGAGGTTTGAGCGCTCTTCCCTCTTTCTATATGGTTCCGGATTCTATGCAGCCATTCTTCTTGTTCTTTAGTTGGTTCACCACTCACTAGCTATGGATTGTTTAGTTAGACAGATTATATACGTCATTATTAGATACGAGTTAGTACCTGTTGCTTCGGGTACCCCTGCATGACCTTCTCTTAGAAGCATCGGACGGAAGGGCTTCCCATAGAGCAGAGCTGTTCCATCGCCTTACAGACAGCATTTCAAGACAAAATTGCCATCACACTTGCTTTATATGTATGGAGGATGGATGTTTGGTACCACACCCTTTGACCAAGAAGGACAAATCTGTATCAGTAGGCAAGAGTATCACAGAATCAGAAGAACTATACACCTGCCAAAATGACCTTTCTCTTGATACCCAACTTTTTTTAGGAGAAAGTATTCTTCAACAAGGTTTACAAATCACCAATTTTATCTAGAAATTTGTGCCCATAATCCAAGTCAACTGCCAATCAAACATGGTCAAACTTCTACTAGTCAACCCTGGTCAACTTTGTTAGAAATCGCTTCTGAACTTTGTGGTCAAACTGGTCAAACTCTCCAATGAAAACATAGTCAAAGTCTCAGTCAACTATGGCCTTACGGTCAATGACTTGGAGCCCTGCGGTCAACATTGTATAGTTCTATGGTCAAATCAGAGGTCAAGCAACTTGGTCAAACAAAGAAAAAAATTCGGTCAACTGCTTCTTCACATGTGCGGTCAAGAGATAAAAAATAAATAAGATAATCTTCTAAAACTGATTTCCTTCTTGCTCAGACTTTCTATTGCTTGGTGGAGAATGAAATGTCACATCATCTACATATACTAGTAAAATGGGGTGAAATAACCCAAGGGACACGTCCCTTCACCCTCTTGTTAATTTTCTAAGGGCTATATTTTTGTTGTTGTTGTAGATGATTGCATTTTAAACTTTTTATCACATTCACCCCATAACATCATAACATCATTAGCAATTATGTAGAAAGAACAATAACATCAACAATGCAACAAAACATTAATGAAAAGTAGAAGAAAACATGCACAAAAGGGACACCAGGAGTTAGATTAGAGACCAGGGCAAAACCCCACAAGGGGGAAAACCCAACTAGATTCTTCTTCTATTAGATATTCATCAATTGTTTAGTTGAGATACAAAGTACAATAATCATGAGGCATCATCATCTATTACATTAGGCCACTCAGGGTCAATCCAACAACAGACCATATCATATTATCATTGGAGCACTAACATCGCTGTCATGGAATATGGAAGCACGATCAACATTGTCATGGAACATGGAAGCACGATCAACATAATCAACATTGTCATGGAACCCAAACATATATCATAGCCCCTGTCACTACATACTTCAAAGAAGTTGTCATCGAGACTCTGCCTGTTGAAAATAATACTGAGAGGGGGGGTGAATCAATATTATCTAGTCTTTTTAACAATTCTTCCTTATTTATACTTTGAATTATTTTTGCATATCAGTACCATAAAACAATGAGCATGAACAAGAAAAATAGACAGTC
>APFE030603300.1:48688-102581 GCA_000404065.3 Pinus taeda
CTCCTGCAGCCCCTCCGCACTTCCGCAGCTGCAGCGCTCGAGAGATCACCCTTCACAGATTCGCTTTCCACTTCACTTTCATATAGATCGAGCTTTTGAACAATAACCCAATATTTCAGATCTTAAGATATTCAACCCAAAAGCATACACAAGCCAAATGATCTCCTTTGCTTTATATAGGCAAGCTCTTCCTCAAATCATGGACCAATACCACGGGCCAAAACCATAACAAACCAATACCATCAACTCAATACTAGGGATCAACACGTCTGTCGAGATGCCATGGTCCAAAAACCATAGGTTCAAATTCCAAGGACTAACTACCATGGACCAAAGGTAAGTTTTCCCACATGAAATAAACTTTTCTCTGCATAAAATTCCGTGAACTTTTCTCCACATGAAATAAAATTTTCTTTGCATAAAATTCCGTGAACTTTTCTCCTGTGTACTTCTTAATTCTCATCATATTGAGAGCCATGCCATGGGTGTTGCCATCAAGTACAACATCTGTAACATATAACCATATTAGAAACATAATGCCAACACTGCCATCATTGTCATATCATCATCATAGGGTTGATCCATTCATCATAGTTACTGCCTCCATTTTCATATGTCAATGCCATGTAGCTCATGACAGTGACATATATCACTATTTCATTGTCTTACAGATCACAAACTAGGGTCATTGTCCATATATTAATGTCATAACAAATGTCACTGACATGATTACTGTCCAACATCAAAGTCATTGTTATATATATGTATATAAGCATCAGAGGTACTGTCGAGTCATACATTAGAGTTGCGACCACTAGGGTGATTGTTAAGACATGCATTAGAGTTCTCAGTTACTGCTATAGAGGTAACTGCCATATCATGTATGTAATTGTTGTCAAACGGGTCCTGTAGAGTATAAATACCATATAATGAAATCTCTGCCATATGTGCTCCACAGGAAGAGTGGTCCAAAAAATATGAGCTATAGAAATATGCCATGCAAACCTCTATTCGTATACTATCCGATAAAGCGATGTTATACAAATCTAATAGAAGAGCAATGCCATGGATGCAAACCATAAATTAGAGTTGTCCATAAAATATGAGCTATAGAAATATGCCATATGAACCTCTATCCATATACTATGCCATAGAGTGATGCTATACAAAGCTAATAGAAGAGCGATGCCACAGATGCAAACCACACAAACCACAGATGCATACCAGCGAGCCACCAATATGTATGCAAATCAATATGGAAAAAGTCCCGATAAAATCCCAATAACATCGGGAACTCTTGATTTTTTTGACTGGCCGATTTTATTGGTTGAGTTTTTCACAATTTTTTCAAAACTGAAAAACTCGGGATAAAATCGGGAGTTTATCCAAAAGCTTGTTAGTGAGGTGTCGGGCTATGTATAAGTTAGGAAAAGGTCGATTTTTCCACTCATTTTGCACTCTAACCTTTGCGATTTGTGCCTGTGGAGAGAGGAGGTGTTTGTCACTGCCCAACAGGAGGAGATTTCCCTAATTGTGGGTGAGACAAATTCACAAAATCCCTGACATGGAAGCCATCTCATTGGACCATATTGACACCACTGCTGCATGGAGGGTTGAGATTGAGAGGCCTATGATGGACTTAGTCCCTGATTAGTTAGAGGTGGATCCAGACGCACTGGAGCCTGAAGAGGTAGCAGCTGTAGGGGAGGGAGAGGTAGAGGAGGAGGAGGAGGAGTAGGAATAGGAGGCAAAGCACGAGGAGGAGGAGGAGTAGGAATAGGAGGCAAAGCACGAGGAGGAGGAGGAGGTTGTACCATCTAGGATGGGCAACAACAGAGGATAGAGGCGACCTCCTACTTTTGCTTTTAGAGGATGACAAAGTCCATTTGTAGCCCCAGGGGTAGGGCCTTCTTCCTATAGAGGAAAAGGCAAAGACATCCCCTATTCACGTAAAAAGGGCAGAGGAACTCAATGATTGATTAGTTTATGACATGTAGATGGCACATGATGATGAATCATGATATATATTTATTATATTTTTTGTTGATATTTTGACCCTTGAGACTGAGGACTTAGGATTCAAGACTTGATTCACTATTGATATGTGATGTAGCACTAGACTTCTTATACATCTTATATATTAGCTTTCTTTTCATATTTATGTGGCAATGCATTTATCTGATGTTGTTGATACTTTAGATGCTATTTTTTTTTAAATGAATATTTTTGTACTTTTTAAATTTTGTCGAGTTTTTGCCGATTTTTTCACAAACCTCCCAACTTTAACGACTTTTTCAATTTCCAGACCCTTGCCGATTTATTCCTGAGGGCTTTGATGCGAATATCTGTGATATAGAATACAGACAATAGTGTATCGAGCCATTGTTCATGCTAGCCATTCCAAAAGCGAATCACAATTATGAATACGATGACGTTGTATATTATTAATGCCATGATGCCACTATAACTATTTACAATGTTAATGTCAGAACCATATGCGATGCCCGATGCCTGTAACAGGGATGCGATGCACTATACATACTATCGAACCATACTGTGTGAAATACAAATCATAGAATGATTCATGTCACTGAAAAATATATGCCAATAAAAAGGGTAATGCCATACGAACCAATGTAATGACTAGTAGAAAGAGCGAACCAATCAGATACAAGACCACAACGTAAGCTACAGGTGCAAAGCAAGAACAAAACAAACAAACCATTAGAAGATGTGAGTCATAAATGTAAGTGTTAAAGTCTAGTCATATAAGAGAGCCACCAAAGATATGATGCAAGCCTCCTATACAAGCCTGCGAGCCTAAAAAAAGAGTATCTGAACCATAAAACTCATTGTGGACCTCAGATGAAATAGCGAGCTTCAGACATACGAACCACAAAGTTTATGGATGTGGGCTTCTTTCATACCTCCTAAGCTAATACAAGGATTTACTTTATATACACTTTGATGGAGAATCAAACGTAACCCTTGATAAGGCCGACATTTAAATTTGGAGGGAGAATTACTTGATTTTGAATTTTGGTCAAAGGGGTATTTAAATATGTTTCACTTTGTTAATTGCTTGCCCACATATGATTTGCCATATTAATAATAATAACAAGAAGAGTGCCCCAAACATATTAATAATATTTTCTATTGAACAATTTGAATTCTCTTTTGAGGCTTTTGATGGGACAAATGGGTTCCTATGGGAAATTTGTCCCATAGCATTTCAACACCTCTTGGGATGACTTGACTTTTTTTTCTCCTATAGCCAATATAATTTTCAAAACATTAATCACACTTGCCAATAGAGAAATCAATACCACAAAAATCAAAATTTTACACTTAACACCAATGACACCAAGGAACTTAAAATTTGAATGTTATTATCTGTTAGGCAATCAATTTAATGTGCTAAGCTTATGAAACAAAGTTTCATGTGGCAAAATGAAGAAATTAAATTTTTAATGTGACGAAACTTGAAAGTAAAACAAATCAAAAGGGTTAATAAATTGAATTTGTAATGGGCCATAGGCCACATTATTTTTTTTAATGTGAAATCCTCATTTAATTTGTTTCTCTAGCAATTCTAAAGTCACCAAACAATTTTTTAATATTTGTTTGTTTGTTTGTTTTTTTTTTAAATTTTTAGATTTTTTTAATGTTTTTAGATTTTTTTTAATGTTTTAAGATTTTTTTTTTTATTTAAAAAAAACAAAATAAAAAATAAAGAATAAATGAAATTAAAAAAAATCAAAGTCATGAAAAAACAAAAAAGAAACAAAATAAAAAATAAAAAAGGAAACGAGAACAACCAAATAAAAAGAATTTCGAACTTTTAATAAAATTAAAACTTAACCCTAATCAAAACACAAACAAATAAATAAATAAATGTAAAGTCGAATGTTTGTTTTGTTGTGTGCAGGTTTGGAGAAGCTTGACATCGGCAAGGAGGTCGACGGATGAGAGGGAACAAAGCAGCGGAGAGGAATGCGATTGCAGGAAGGGATAAGCTGCATGCAGGGGTATGGCAGCGACGGAGCAGAGGAGGACGCAACAGAGAAAAGTGTGCAGTGTTAAGGGGAGGAGGATGCAACAAAGAAAATGCGAGCTGCAGAGAAGGATGAGGCAGTGGATAGGGAAGCCACAGCAACAGTGCTAGGATGCGGAACTGCAGTGTCACGCAGAGGAGAGAATCCGCAGGCAGGAGCGGAGATGGGACTGTGAGATGCCAAAGGGATGTGCGAAAGAATTTAGACGAACTGAGAGAGATGGCAGTGAGGGATAGAACATTGGCAACAATGTATAAGTGGAGGAAAACACAACAGTAAGGAGGGTGAGGAGCAGATGCAACAAAGAAATCCGAAATTTTCCAGAAACCCCAAAACGCAGACAACACAAAAAAAATTCGAAATTTTCTGGAGGCTCAATACGACAGTAGACAGGAGAAAAATGGTAGCCAAAAACCTAATAAAATTTCCCATAAAATCTTATTGACTTGCTTCTGCTAAAGATTTATCTGTTAAAACCTTATGAAAATTTCCAAAAATTTTTAAACCCTTCGACTGCAATTTTTTTTGAATAATGTCCTTGCAAAATTACGTTGATAAACTCCCAAAGATCCATATCTTATCCTTTAGGGCCTAGATATGGACTCTGCACAAATTTTCTACTTAGATCTGTAGCTGCACGACAACAAGAAAACACCCAAACGATATATACAATAATGAAAACTAAAACCCAAAAAAAACCCAAGTCAGAAAATCATTTTTTTTTTTACAGATCTATGCACAAGAATGGTAGATCTATCATATCTGAGGAGTATGAGTCCAACTCCGCTCCTAGATCTAATAATCTAAGGCTCTCGACAACTAGATCTATCAATTTCCCACACAAAAATTAATTTTAAAATTTTAAGGAGGTGCTAACTCGAAACCCTTCATGCATCACCAAAAAAAAATCTTATGATAAGCTCGAGATTAATTTTATTGGGCTCCTCAGAAAACACGGATCGGGAGTTCGTTGGTCCAACTGAAAACTTCCCCTAACGCCCAAGGATCTAAAATCAAGATTTCCTTGCAAAACTCAAAACAACCATTAAAAATAGAGTGAGAAAATAATAATAAAACTTAGGCAAATAGAGATACTTGCTATTACGTTCAAAATTTGGATTATTATTCGAACCCCAACAACTGAGCAAGATACCTGTACTCAAATCACTCTTTAGAAGCTATCATCAATAACTTTAGAAAAAATTATGTATAAAAACAACGCATTTTACAATATTCCCATGAAGAGTAACACGAACAAAACTTAACCCCAAAGTCTTTCTTTATTATCTAGAAAAAGATTACACAAGAGCTTCTTGCTAAGCACACGACTCAAGGGTCGGATGAATCGACTGACAAATGACTTCCTATTTAAAGATAAGTCTTTCAACGACTAGTTCGAGTGATCCTCGTCAAAGCAATATCGACCGTTGATGAAGATTAAAATTTCTTTTAATCTCATCCGTTGAAATATTTAAATATTTGGGGAAATTCAAAATTTTTCATTAAATGCATTTTAATTAAACTCAAAAATAAAATTTTTGAGTTAATTTCCCCAAAAAAATTGACTTTGAATTAACCCCCAGGGATCAAAGGTTTAAAATTTGGTAAAATAATTAATTTACCTTAGTCTCGGGACCTTTTAAAATTTAATTTTTAAGGACCGATGAATTTTGCTTTTGGAGAATTTAAATTTACCTAGGACCTAGAATGAATTAAATTTTTGGCTTAGGATTTTAATTAATTTTTGGCCAGAAAATTTAATTAATTAACCTATGAGGGAATAAATTATTTTTCCAACCCTTAAGACACTTTGCATCATGATTTTCATATTTTTTACATCATAAGGGAGAAAACCCATTTGTAATAGACCGTCATAGGGTACCCATTTCTGCGACACAAACATAATCCAGCAGACCAAGCAATTTGTAATAAAATAACCTAACCAAATAGTTAGGATTATTCTCAAATTACTTTTACATAAACTCGATCTAGAACACTAGGATTCGCTTAAGATTCTAGCAACAAAATCCATTCCAGCTTTGGGGTAAGATTGGAGGAAATCTCTGGGGACCATCTTAGAATGGATCGGTGAAACAAAAAACCTCCCAGAATGAAGATCGTCACTAGAAAAGTAGGTTTACATAGTCGTTACATACATGACACGGATCTGCTAAGGTTATTTACATTAGACACATGCAGAAAGGGTTTACATAACATCTTGGAAGTCAAGCTGATGATGATAGCTAGACGGCACGAACACATCGATCAAGTGCTATCCCTTTTGTGAAAAAAAGGGGGTGTATTGCTATGGGTCGTTGACACGTAGTGGTCAACAAGTCCTATAAGAAGCTTATGAAGCTACAGTACTTCATGACTTGCAACACTGGCTGCAATATACTCCGCTTCTGCTATACTAAGTGTGACAAAAGTCTGCTTCCTGCTAAACCAGGATATCATAGTTGATCCCAAGTTGAAGCAACACCTTGAGGTATTGTTTCTATCTTTTGCACTCCTGGCCCAATCTGAATCATTATACCCCTGCAGCCTCACTTCACCACCTAAGACATATCTCAAACCATATCCAATTGTACCACGTAGGTACCTCAACACATCCTTTGTTGCAACCCAATGTGTTTGTCTCGGCTCAACCATACATTGGCTTAGGGTGTTCACTGCAAAGCAAATATTCGACCTAACGTTAACTAGGTACATCAAGGGTCTTATCAACTACCTGTACAACACGAGATCCACCAAATCTGAATCTGAAGTAGAATCTGAATTTGAAGTAGAAGTAGCCATGGACTTGTAGTTCATCATACCAAATTTCCTCAAAATTTGGATAGTGTACTTCCCCTGTTCGAGGAAGATCTCATCTGGTCTCTGCCACACTTCCGGTCCCAAGAAATAATGGATCATGCCAAGATCCTTCATCTCAAATTTTCGAGGCCAACTCCCTCTGACACTGAAGTAGATCCATCTGTGGTAATCCAAGTTGCTCCCTTTGTCACGTAAGAAAGTCCTTCTGCCACTACTACTCCCTTTGTCACGTTAGAAAGTCCTTCTGCCACTGCTACTCCCTTTGTCACTGAAGCATACTCTTTTGTCTAGCATGGTCCCTTCATGGAAGGCATATAGCTCCTAGAGACCTCCCATCTCTATGCGTATGAAAATCTCAACTCATGACATCCTCTTGGAAGGTTGCTCCTTCCATTCTACCTAACTGTTTTCTCCCTCAAAATTGGAAGCTCTTCTGGTCATGTAGCATGGTTTTGAAAGTCCT
Source organism: Pinus taeda (assembly GCA_000404065.3). NCBI lineage: Eukaryota > Viridiplantae > Streptophyta > Pinopsida > Pinales > Pinaceae > Pinus > Pinus taeda. The sequence goes on from APFE030603300.1 coordinate 56,024, forward strand.
AACGATCTGTACAATTTCCTTCTTGAACACTGACTATTTGACAAATGGAGTAAAAAATCTCCTTGTAGTCCACCCCCCCTTCTGCGAGAACCTCTTGTCACAACCTTGCCTTGTACTTCTCAATGCTGCCATCTATTGCATGAATCATAGCATTGGTAGTCTCCACAATGTACCTATTCTTCCTTTATGCAAACTCCATTCATGGAAGAAAAATCATAACCAAGTTAACATACAAAGACAAGAGGCTGACCAAAATAATAATAATAATAATAATAATAATAATCAAGGTAGAAAAAAATTGATTGAAAATACTTATCTCTTAATTAAGGAAGAAATTGTTGAAGATTGTCGACTCCCTTTTTGACAATTCTATGACTTCTTCTGAGGTGGATGCTCATCGTCATCATCATCAACATTGACTGTTGATGCATGTTGCTTTTTCTTCCTTTCTTCTCAGGACACTGGGAGGTAGTGTCCAAAATCATGACAAATGAAGCACTTGACCTTTGACATATCCTTCTTCTTCTTCTCCTTGGGTGCCAATCCCTGGGCTGGTTGTCCTAATAATCTGTGTAGTCCTTCCTCTCGAATACCAATCACTCCTACTAAGTCTATGCTTGAGCCCTTAGGCCACACATGAACCTGACCATCTACAAATGCAACTTTGTAGCCTTTATTCTCCAACTCTGAAATATAGACTAGGTTCTTCTTCAAACCTGGTATAAACAATACATTACTTGTGTATAAAATCTTTGGATTCTAGTTGAACTGAAGTTGTTCCAACTCCTTTCGCAGCATACTTGGCATTGTCTCCAAGTGCCACTTCCCATGTTGAATCCTTAGTTAGATAGGTGAAAGAATCATGAAAACCTATCATGTGCCTAGAAGCACCATTGTCCACCAACTAGATATCACTGCTATTGGTAATAGTGCCTGAAAGAGTGGAAACAAAGACTTTCTCCTCAGCTCCCTCTGGCTCTGGAATAGCTTCCTTCTAAAGATTGGTAACATTCTTTAAACTGTTTTCTATTCTGAGACTTGGCATCATTTGGCAAGAGATCAAAATTCCAGTCAACCTACTGAACAATTGTCTCTTAGGCTGACTTTAATGGTTGTTTTTTCAACAAAGCTTTGATGCCGTATTGAATTTTCTACAAGATGCACAATCAAATACAATTTTCTGCCAGATAATTACTTCCTAATGATTTTCAGACAGTGTTCTATGCCATTGATATCATTGAGCAATTACCCTTCAGAAAACATCAACAGTAAATGCAGCGGAAATAGCAAAGATCATAGAAAGACAGCCATGCACAATAGAAACAACAAATTTTACCCTAGGAAACCCAACCTTGGGAGAAAACCCAACAAATTTTCTTTAGGAGAAATTATTCTTCAGCAAGGTTTACAAATCACCAATTTTGTCTAGAAATCTGTGCCAATAATCCAAGTCAATTTCCAATCAAACCTGGTCATACTTCTACTAGTCAACCTTGGTCAACTCTGTTAGAAATTACTTCTAAACTCTCTGGTCAAACTAGGCAAATTCTGTGGTCAAGATGCAGTCAAAGTCTTAGTCAATAGTGGCTCTGCGGTCAACAGCCTACGACCCTGTGGTCAGTGCCCTACGGCCCTGCGGTCAACGCTGTACAATTTCACAGTCAAATCAGAGGTCAAGCAACTCAGTCAACTTCTTCTTGACATGTGCAGTCAAGAGAGAAAAAATAGATAAGATGATCTTCCAAAATTGATTTTCTTCTTGCTCAGACTTGCTCTTGCTTGGTGGAGAAAATGAAATGTCACATCATCTATATATACTAGTCAAATGGGGTGAAATAATCCAAGGGACACATCCCTTCACCCTCCTAGGCTGACTTGACTTTTCTGGGCTGACTTGTCATTCAAAAATCAAATTTTTAATCTAATTTTTCCTAATTGTTCTAGGCTGACTTGGGCACGCAGGAATACATCCCGATCCTATAAAAAATCAACGCAGTTCTGACAAATGTATCTTCTTTTTTTTTCCCAAAGAAATAAATCAGCCTCCCTCTGAGCCTGAGGGCTAAAGTGAGATTGCTGGTACCAGGCCAGCCCACAACTATACTCACTTAAGAGTTCACAAGGAATGAAGCCAATACAACAATATTTATAGGCACAAAGCCATTACAACAATGCTCATCATGTCACTAGCAGGTATTTGAACATGGGTGGGGAAGATAACAAACATTCCGCCCAACTGCCCGAGATAACCCCAATTACATTGACAAATGTATCTATTTGTATTAATCTCTGTTTCTCTACAATTGCAACATTCAGTTGGATCTTTTTTAAATCTGTGATTATTATTTTCTCCTATATTTTCTCTGTTTCTCATTATATAATTGTTTGTTGCATGGTGTGCTGGTTATATCCTATCTGGATATCATATTCTGAACCGTGAGCCATAATAATTAGTATGCATCTTACAATTCTTTGTTCGAACTGTGAGTAATGAAACCATTTCACCCTTTTTATTTCTATTTCCTTTGTACCTTCAAAATCAATATAAGCTATTCTGAAAGAATGCATTGAATTCTTGATGTTATCGATCCTCGTGTCTGTCACAATACTGAATTCCACTCCACTGATTAAACTGTTATTAACATCAATTCCTTTGGTTTCTGAAAATAAAACAATAAACAATGCATTACTTTAATTTGGGATTTCTACTGGCAGGAGCCTTAAGTGGAAATTTTCAATTGTCTCTTTCAGTCCACTATAAATGTGTTTCTAAATATTTTTTCCGTCCACTCAATTTCTCTATTGTGCTGTGGGACGAATATTTGAACTCATTATGCTGCAGGACTTGTCAATAAGGTTTTCAGTCTTTATCTCCGTATGTACTTCATTTGATGTTAATTCTTGCAAATTATAGCAATACTAGTTTATGTTTCAATTCCATGAAAACGAAAGAATATTATATTTTATGCTTCTTTCTAATTTCTCAGTTCTCTTAATATACATGCGATTTACTTCAGCTTTCTCTTTAATTTTGTGACTTCCTGAACTGCAAAAGCTTATCTGCACTTACAGTTGTAGAAATCCCAAGACCACCATTCTATCCCTTCATATTTTCTAATATAGCTAAATGTATGATATTAATGAAGAATCTCCACCTATTTTTTTCAATCTTTTTGAGAGTGTTCTGCCTGTGCAATGGATATATTTTCTCACTAGACCCTTCTTGCCTACTCGAAAATAGATTTCACTAAAATATCTGGTCAGTTATCATAGTAAAGGTTGCAGAAAAAACAATATTTCTGAAAAGCAGTTCCTAAGGCTTTCATCCCAATATAATGTCATGCTTATTCAAATAACAAAACAAGAAAGCCTCATGATTTAAAGATTTATGGATATCTACAGGATGCCGAGTAACGTATCAAATAACAGTACCAGTGAAATGTATTCTATTGAAAATATTGAGAAATCAAAAAATGGTTGGAAGATTATCACGAGTGTTCCAATCTTTTAATTGTTGGTGGTAACATATAGAAGTTCCTAACTTCTTGTCAAGGGCACAAGCCACAAATAACTAACAAAATTTGTAATGGTGACATCCGGAATTTCATGTGCTAAGTAGCTGGCCGAAAATTGGATCATTACAAGACAAAATCCTTAGACAGTTTATGATTCCCTGGTTCTTGAAAAGAAAAGGCTAGGTTCTGCTCAAATTTTTTCTTTATTAAAAACAATCGAAACATCAGAAGATCATTTTAAACATTGCTGTTAATAGTACATAACCTGTGCGCTATGTTTTAGCCACAAAAGGTGATGGTCAGTTGTTGATGCTTCAGTGATCCTAGACAAAGACCACAGCTCCAATCTACATTGTATAATGTAAATTTATCAAGTCGTTCCTCATAAAAAGGAATGGAGTCCGTATTTCTAATGTTATTTCATTGTCGTATTCTAGGCCTCACAACATCAAAAATTCGTTGTAGATATTCTTAAAAAGTATGTTTGTGGTTAATTCCTTTTGTTTTGCATTCAGGCAGATGAGAACAAGGATGGCCAATTGACTCTAGAAGAAATGTTACACAATCCATATGCTTTCTACAACACTGCATATGGTGACGATGTGGAGGATGATTACTACATGCATGATGAATTCCGGTGATATTGCATAGGTAAAATTCCAAATTCCAAATGCAATTCCCAATACTCAATTTTCATCTGTTTGCATGCCACTAAAAGCAAAAACTAAAATCAACCAATTACTAGAATATTCTGACATTTTTTCTTCAGAGATGCATTCTTACTTTTTCTTTTCTCTTGTAGATTTCTCGAGGATGGTTCTATATACATTTCAAATTCTTCTTCAGTAGCATCTGTATGACTAACTTATTGGACATGAAGTAAATTATAATTACTTGAGGCCATAATTGTCCACAAGTCAATGGAGGCACTTGTGAGGCACTTTTTTCTTATTTAGCTAATTTTTATGCTTATCTGTGGTGGCCAGAGAAGCACATAATTAATTTTAGTACAGGGGCTCTTATTCCAGCTTCTCATGAATAGCAGACATTCTTTTTGAAATGCAGTAGATTCAGCATACATAGATATTTGCGGTATATCATATTATTTATTATAAACTCGTGGATCCAGGAATAGAAATCCAAAGCCACTCCCACCAGTGGAAAATGTAAGTTAGGTTGAAAAGCTCCCATTTTCAATATATTCCAAGCAAAATTTGATGCTTTGGAAATGGAACATATTGTTTGGGATTCTCAGAAATAATCCAATTTCAGCTTCAGCATTAATATATTGTCCATTTGGCTCGAAGATTGAGCGTATTGTATGCATTTTTAATGCTAATAATTGACACCACATTGTTATGTTTTCTTAAACCGAGAAGGAGTAATTGACACCAACTTTGTTATGTTTCCTTAAAGCGAGGAGTGGAATGTGAGATACACAAAAAAAATCATATTAAGATAAAACTCATCTATCTATATAGCCGCCTAAATATCATCTTTGCTTATTATTAGATTTTCTTGTACGTATGTCCAGAACTTAGAGCTGATGTAATCAGATGAGCCACATTATAGGTTACGCAATGGTTATAAAGTGTAAACATTATATACGATGTCCATTTTGTACATATGTAAGACCCAGAAATGCAGTAAAGGTAATATCTATTAGACGGAATGGGACATAATCCACAGCTTCATAGATAACCTCAAGGTTACATGGAGTGGTAATATATATATATATATATTTTATCATGCATTATATTAAAAAAATGTCGAGAATGCTAATTTAGTTGTGGCAATAAATGAAAACCTGCATATTTGTACACCAATGAAGATAGAATGGTTATTCATAGTATATTATGATTAATCATTCAAGCATCAACCATCTAGAATCTATATTCTATCAATTAAAAAAAACCATACAAATTTTTAAGCCATATAATAGAAAGTAGATTATTGACTTATGGAATGAAAGAGGTTATCTAACAACTGTCAACAATAACATGAAAAAATAGTTATGTTTACAAAGTAGGACATCTACACACCAAGATATGAACACTGAAAGGTCCAAAACAATAAATTTAGCTAGTTGTCTACAAAAGAAGTTTTCTACCAATTGTGAAAGTAACCCATGTTGCCAAATGTCATAGTTATGGGGTAGCACTGCTATGCATGCCCCACCACTCCTTGACAAGCAATGCTCCACCATTGCTTATATCGTGATCCTTATCATTAGTATCATCCTTCATTACTTTCCTCTTGTCTAGCCTTTGCCTCTATCTCGATCCTCTAGGGACATCCATAGACACCACCCAATTTTGATGAAATTGCCTAATCCAAGACTTAACATATGGTAGAAAAGCCTTAACATGTTTGATCAATGATTTTGGTTTGAACGAAGGGTACATTTTTGCTAAGGCCATGACAAAGAAATTCAACAATCAACACTGGGGTATATATAGGGTTTGGTGCTTTTGATTAAATGCCAATCACATATGCTCGTATGCAATAGAATCCAATAAAATGTGGAAATCCCTTCGATCTTGAAAAATGATAAGTCTATTGAATTTTGAATGGAATATGAAATTTTGTTTTCTCATATGAAGTTCAATGGGTTGGAACAACTCTCAAACATTGTGAAACAATTAATGGTAATGTTAAAAATTTAAGCAAAGGATAATATCCTTTTACTTAAAAAATTTAGCATTACCATTAAGTAGCATCCAGGGAATGCCTACGGAGGGTCCAAGGAGCATTGAAGGAGTGCCTTGGGAGGGCGTTGCTTGGCTTTGGGAGTGCCATGCTCCCAAAATGGTAGGGAGCACACTCCTAAGGGCGCTCTTGCTCGGAGCGCTCCAGGGTTGGGAGCAAGGGCGGAGGCGGGGCGGGGGGGTGGCATGGTTCTTTATTGCAACACTGGATAACCTAATAAAAATACAAGATGCTCTTTTGTAACTTGCAATGCTATAGTTATACTCAATTGTTATTTCTTTATTTTTTTTCCAAGGAAAACCTTGCAAGATCCCCCTTCTTCCTTGGGACATTTAGATGGAGGGTGGGTCAAATTCCAGACACAATAGTGATTTGTAACCTCGAGGAACGCAATCTGTTTTGAACTTGTGATCTATGCCCTCACCATTGTTAACATGCCTTGGGCAGATGGTTCAATTAATTGAGATGACCCTTGTGGCTAAGAAAAACCAAGTTATTACTTGTGTCCCACACCTCTAATATATCATTCACATAGTTGAAAATGGTTAATAACTTTAGTTATAACTTTTGATAACATTTTTCTTTGGTTAATTTGTTGTAACTACTCACATTTTGCCCTTGGTAGTCATCATAAAAGTCTTTTTTGCTAAGATGTATACACAACAAAGTTGTTGAAATCAGCATAGGATAAAATCAGCAAGGGTTTGGAAAATGAAAAAATAGGTAAAAATTAGCAAACATCGGCAAAATTAAAAGGATAGAAAAAATCAAAAGAAGTGAGTTAAGGCGATTTTTTTTGGATTTGCTCGCAATTTTTTTTGTGGATTTACGATTTTATTGTGATTTTTAAGTTTAATCCCTATTTTTCAGGACTTAAAAATTCGCCAAATTTTCGGTAAAAAAAAAAATTAACACGATGAAAAAATCATGATTTTCTAATTTTATCATGATGTTTGCAGCACTGATGCACAAAACCTAATACTCTTTAGATCCATTCCATGACGTCTTTATGAATGCAAGAAATCAACCAAGTGCAGTTTTTTTTTTGTCAAAAATCAAACTACTCCAATTAGTGCCTTGGGAACAATTGCATCTAGAATGGATAGGGCACCTATAAGGATGGTCTCATTGTGAATGTACAAAACAATAGTGGATCCTCCTCTAAAGGTAGGATTCCCACCAAAATTGTTCAGAATAACTTTATTGTTGCAGGGAATGATGAAGATTCTTTATGTTATGATCTTTCAAAAGTATATGATGCAAAGCCTTTCCATGAAAATATATTTAAATAGGTAGTGATGTTTCTCTTTTGGGGTTGGGTTCCTAGCTATAGTGATAACCAAACATGGTAAAGAAATCATGGGAACTAAAGGATTAGGAAGTTGATTTTGTGCACACTCTAGGGATAGGTTACCTATGATTCAACTTGAAACTCTAAATAAATAGCTAGACCAATATTTATGATTAGGAACTAGAGTATTGAAGAATTCCTAATACCCCGTCTTTGAATCTAGATTTTGATCCTCAAAATATGTTTAAACCAGTGTTGCACTTATCGCGATAATATCACCAAAACAAACCTTGACAATAATTTCGATAGTCATTATCACAATAATTTTCACTTTTGAAATTATCACGATAATTAAGGTATAATTATCATGATAATTTCAAAATTATCACCCTGTCTGTGTTAATTTCAACTTATAACCAAATTTTTTCTTTTAAACCTAATTTATAAAAAGTGAAGTAGGGGATTGAGTTGTGAAGATATTGTGACTATTTCCATTAAGAAAATTAGGGGAAATTTAATGTTTTCATTTCCCATGATTCATCTCATGTGATAAATACCCTAATAGTTAATGCTAATATTAAATTCTTAAAGTAAAATGACAAAAATGAAATATACTTAATTTTTTAACATAAGCATTAATTGTTTCAAGATGTTTGCGAGTGGTTTCAACCTCCCTGGATTTCATATGGAGAAAGTAGAATTTTAGTTCCCATTCAAAATTCAACGAACTTAAAAGTTTCCACGATCAAGATTGGCAGGATTACAACATTTCTACTAGATTTGTGATGTATGAGGTATGGAACTGACATTTAATCAAGTTCTCCTAGGCCTTGTTGATTTTTCTACAATAAATATGGTAGAAACCAATTTTTTGATATGATAATTGCTTTTCATAATTTCCAATCAAGTTATCTTATGTCGCATATATCATTAAGCAATTACAAACAAAAAATTTCAACAATAATGTAACAAAAACAATAGAAACAAATAAGATCATAAAGAGACAACCATGCACAATAGAGATAACAAATTTTCCTTGGGAAACCCAAACTTGGGAGAAAACCCAACAACTCTTCTTTTAGGAGAAATTCTTCTTCAACAAGGTTTACAATAAAATTTCTAGACATTTGTGCCAAAAACTAAGTCCAAACTTTAGCCATATCATCTTTTTTCTGCTTCCACGAGTGTCTTCTATATGAGAGAGCTGATGGGTGAGTGTGACAAATGATTTGTCACATCATGTGTATATATATAAGTTGAATGGGTGCATTTACCCCAAGGGACACACCCTTTCATGGTGGAGTCGACTTGTTCCTTTTGAGCCTACATGAAACCCAAAAAATAAAATTTATTTTATTTTAATTTTCATAATTTTTCTAGGCCAACTTAGGAGGCCTCTTGGCATGCGGGATACCTCTCGATGCTACACAAAAATGAACACTCCGTCCTAGCGAGGGAGGTATTCTCTTTGGTTGGAACATATTCTCTTTTAGCTAAAATTTATCCTTCCTTAAGAAGAGTTTATGAGCTTGTCAAATTGATGCATGTTTATAGATAACTCCATCCTGGAATGGGCAATGTAGCTTCTCATATATCCAGGATTGCCCAAAGTCCTTTATGGCTCCTTAGGAAAAAATATCAATCTCCTTTAGTCATGACCTAGCCTAGGCATCCAATTTTTTCTAGCTTCTTGGGAGATAATTTTCCTTTGGACTATTCACCTTTCTGGTCAAAGTCCTTTATGACCTAGCCAAGTCCTTATGGCCTCAAAGGTGAATTACATCTATCTCCTTCGGTCATCTATCTCCTCGACTTGTTCCTTTTGAGCCTACATGAAACCCAAAAAATAAAATTTATTTTATTTTAATTTTCATATTTTTTCTAGGCCGACTTAGGAGGCCTCTTGGCATGCGGGATACCTCTCGATGCTACACAAAAATGAACACTCCGTCCTAGCGAGGGAGGTATTCTCTTTGGTTGGAACATATTCTCTTTTAGCTACAATTTATCCTTCCTTAAGAAGAGTTTATGAGCTTGTCAAATTGATGCATGTTTATAGATAACTCCATCCTGGAATGGGCAATGTAGCTTCTCATATATCCAGGATTGCCCAAAGTCCTTTATGGCTCCTTAGGAAAAAATATCAATCTCCTTTAGTCATGACCTAGCCTAGGCATCCAATTTTTTCTAGCTTCTTGGGAGATAATTTTCCTTTGGACTATTCACCTTTCTGGTCAAAGTCCTTTATGACCTAGCCAAGTCCTTATGGCCTCAAAGGTGAATTACATCTATCTCCTTCGGTCAACATAGCCAAGTCCTTTTGGCTTCTAAGGAGAATATCTGACCAATTCCTCTAGGCGACTTAGCCAAGTCCTTCTGGCTTCAGAGATGAATGCATCCTAAAATTGCCCTTGTAATTGCCTTAGGTCATTCACCTTTCTAGTCAAAGTCCTTTTTAACTAGCCAAATCCTTCTGGCTTCAAATGTGAATGTATTCATCTCCTCTTCGTCAAAGCCTTTTGTGACCTAGCCAAAGTCCTTTATGACTTTAGGAGATAGTCAACCCAATCCTACAAAGACCTCATCATCCCCTTTCGATGAGGGAGACATTCAACATCAAACTAAGCTCATCTTTGAAGTATGTCCACAATATGCTCATCTATGGAGATGTGCTGGAGCTCTCTTGCTCCTCTTTGCATCATGTATCAGATGAAGTGACCTGACCATGTCCTTTTGGATTTTGAAGTCACATTTCTTCATGACTTGCGATACAAATATATGGCCTGGTGTTAACCAGGTACATCAAGGATCCAATCAACTGCCTGTACATTGTGGGATCCACCAAATATGAATCTCCAATCCCAAGAAACAATGTATCTGCCAGAGTCCTTTATTTCAATCTCTGAGGTGAACTCCCTCTAACATTGAAGCAAGTCTTCTTGTGGTAGTCTTGGCTGCTTCCTCTGCCACATAAGAAAATCCTTCTGCCATTGTTTCTCCCTTTATCACGTGAGAAAGTCCTTCTGCCACTGTTGCACCCTCTTACTAGGAGAAACTTCTTGTCACAAGTCTTTCTTTGTTCTTCCTTATGCTGCCATCTCCTGCTAGAATCATTGCTTTGGCAACTTTCACGATGTACCTAGAAGCCTCATTCAAGAGGCCATGGAAGAAAAATTATAACCAAGCAAATACAAAAGACAAGTTGTTGACTGAGGATTAATAATATTAATAATCAAGGGAGAAAAATATGAAGTACTTATTTCTTGATTGAGAGGGAAAATGTTGATTGTCATAGGGAATTGTCAACTCCCACTTGATTCTTGCTTCCTTGCATAAATCATTGAAGTCCATCTATAATTCTCATCCTTGTCCTCAACATCAACTGTTAATGCATGTAGTTTTCTTTCTTGCATGACCTGTAAAGGCCAGGGTTTCTTCATCTTGTTGATTAGCAAGCCATTTATTGATTTATCTAGCCACACCAAAGGCTCAAGAACAAGCTAGCATCAACACCAAGTCTACCCTTGGATCTCCCACTCACATTCAACACTCCAAGTCTTGCTCTAGGATTTACAAACCCTAAGTCTTCCAACTCTTGTACTAGCATGCCCTTTGCGTTGTAACCAACGTGCATTACCAGTTTTGCTACACAATGTTCCTTGTTTTTCTATCCTTTTAAATCAGTTTTGATCTAATACTTTGACAGAGAGAATGACACTCGATCCAACAACTGGTCATAGTTCCTCTTTCAAATTGTAACAGGATATAACAACACACGTAACCAATATTGTAAGCATGATGACTTCCATGACCTTGAATATGTATGTCCATGCTGGTCAACCTGTGCCAATGATTCTGCTCACTATACATTTATTTATGTATTATTATTTTTTAATTGTGTAGTCACACCATTGCTTGGGTGAAGACTCAAAAAATTGTGGTACCATACTCACATGCTTTTCTTCGACTTCTAATTCATCACTCCCATACTCAACCACAATGATATGGTCTTTGACCGAACCATAATGCATAGGAGCGCTTAGCAATTTTCACATGGTGTTACACTATATCCCCTAGCATTTGTTTGTTGATCCTATAGGGCTAGAAAAAGTGAGAGAGATGGCAATTAGGTGCATAGAGCTTTTCGTATTCGTGGTGGTTTTCTAGTTGTTGTGCGTCTGGTGTTTTCGTGTTGTCATTGCTGGTCCTGCTAGTATTGGTCTTAGTATTTCTAGTTCTTGAATGGTTTGATAAATGATTTTTACCACTTTGACGTGATCGTAAGCACAAAATATAATCAAATCCACTGTCCACCAATTAGCAAGGGATTTCTTGAGTGTCATTATGCATTCCTTTGAATGGTTTTCCACAACTGCTTCATCCAAGGATGCGACGCGTCTATACTTTTGGATTCAGTGGATGGTTTCTTTAAGAGAAAGAAGCCTTCTTGAATGTGAATTCTTTGAGAGGGTATGCATTCATTGATGCTAACAAGACTAGATTGGAAGAGGCATTGCTTCTCACTGTCTCATGCATTGATATTATTGCGAGAGACGTCGTCGCCATGGTAATTGCAGTGATTGGATTGATTTCCACCAACAACATTGTTGTTCTTGATTTATTTCTTGAGATAGGGTTCGTGTTTATGTATTTTGTGATGTACAGACAAGTAGACTATTCTTTCTTCTAGCCATTGAAAGACGAGATGGAATTGTTGCAGAGGCCAACCTTTCACCCCCCTCGCAAGGACATGGAGAAATTTGTTGTGAAGTTCAAAGGGTCGTAATTTCTTTACAGAGACATCATTACTCTTCTTGGTGCGCACACCATCGTGGGGAAGCCACATTATCGATTCTTCGAATCGCGGTTCAACAATTTTCTCGGCACAACCAAGCGTGACCCAACCTTGGGCACTGGTTTGGCCGATGAACTGATATCTATGTGTAACCATACCAATGTTAGGACAGATCTTGTGGTTACGATGGACAGTGACAGAGATAAAGTTTTTGATGCCCATTATTACAAGAACATCCTTGCCTGCAAGGGAGTGCTACACATCGATCATGGGAACTTTGCTCGAGCTATGGTGAAGCTCACCAACTTAAATATCCTCACCAAACAGATAAGAAAATAGCGATAAGCTAAGTAATGGTGGATAGCCTAGAAGTGTTGTGTATTAATATCCAAAATAATAATTATTCAACAACTTCTGCCATCCCTCATCAGGGTTTATCACTAAGGCATCTACTTGGTTTGCAACAATGGTGGAGTTTTCAATGCTATTGTGTATTAATATCTTGAATTTAAAGCATTGGAAATGCCATTACTCGTGTTTAAGACTCTTGTTGGAATAATCGTCTTTAAATATATAATACTATTAGGTCCTTGTAATAGTGCTAGTGTATCCCCGTTATTGCTATTGTTAGTGCAACCCCCTATTGTTATTGTTGTGCCCCCTAGAAGCCCACTATTGTTATTGTTGTGCCCTTACATTATTATTGTTATATAGGCTCTGATTATATTGTGACCCCTTAGATTCCTATATATAACAAGGAGGTCTTATCATTTGTATCATCCAAGAATTTTTCATTTATGTAAATATAACGAAGGTTTCCCCTTCGAAGAGAACAATTTTTAAGTTGTTGACCTATATATTCTGTGAGTTGGTTGCATAACATTTGGCATCAGAGCTTTGGATTCTAGGGTTTCACTTCTTCAAACAAGTCATCTTGGCATTTCCACTTTAACTATTTTTCTGCAAGGATTTAGAATATGAAATTGCAACCACGTGGAGCCGAAATATTGGTGAACTTTGTGTACGAATTTCAGATCTTGCTTCACTGTATTTTCAAAGATATAATCTGAGAAAGTTAGGGTTTTTGTAGGTTCTAGAATTCCATCTCAAACTAAAATTGCATAGACAGTAGCTTTTCGTGTATCATTTTTAGGGTTGAAGGTCAAAACAATGACATGTGGCACTCCGCACAAGTTAGCTCTACTGATCAAGTCTATAATTAGGTCATCGTGGGAGATTGAGCATAACTCTTTCTTGAAGAATCCAATCTCAGTTTGACTTGTGGGGTTGGAAATATGACTTAGAGGGCTACCACAGGACGAAAGTTCATACCTTGGAGATCTTAAATTACAGAGATACAATAGTTTCAATATCAAGATCCTAAAAAGCAAGAAAAAAGTGTGTATTTTTTTAAATTTTGCATAAATTTTGTTTGAAAAATTAGTTTGAAGTGATTAAAAGGGCATAGTAAAGCATAGATATCATTGTTTGATTCCAAAATTCCCCAAAATAGAAAATGGACACACCTAATAAGCAACCATAATCTTCTATGGCACATGACAAAGAGGAAAAAATGCAACATGATATATCAAATTTACGAGACCAAATGCAACAAATTTCACTCTCGCAAAACGTAACAAAAATGAATTGGAAACCATGATGATTTTTAAGATAGATGGCATAAAAAGGGACATGGGAGTTAAGATACATAGTATAAAAAGGAACATGGGATTTTTGAATGATGGTTTAAAAGCATACATGGAAGGAATGATGAATGTCAAGATAGAGGGGTTGAAAGAAGGTTTGGAAAAGTTGCTAGAAGAAATGCTTCCCGGTTGTGACAAGGTAGTCCATGAAAATCATGATGAGGACAAAAGGAATATGAATTATGATTTTAGAGATTCTAATGTTGAGTTTAGAAACTGCCACACTCCAAAGATCGATATCAGGAATTTTGATGGAAAGGGTCTGGTAACATGGATATTATAGATGGAGCAATATTTTGATCTCCATGATGTGCAACACACACAAAAGGTATGCATTGCATCTTTATATCTAGGACCCAATCAATTTGTATGGTATCGATGGATTTGTTCTCATAAACCATTTGTTACTTGTTCAATCTTTACGGAGGAAATGATAACAAATTATGAGGATACAAAGAGCAACACCTTCTTTATCCAATTGATAAATCTCAAACAAAAGGGTTCAATGGCAGAGCACATTGAGAACTTCCAAAAATTGAATATTAGGGTAATTGATATTTCAGAGGAGCATAGGACTGATGTCTTCATAGGGACTTTAAAGGATAACATCCAACATGAGATTCACCTTTGAGAACCCGATACATTGGAGAAGGCATTCAGGGTGGAAAGAAAAGTTGCAAGAAAAAGTATGGCAACAAGGAAATCTACCACTCACAGCTATAAAGATGGAAGTGTTGTTGCTTCTAGCCTTCCACAATCTACAAGGTTGACGCCACAACAATTGGAGGAAAAAAGAGAAAAAGGGATTTGTTACAGTTTTGATAACAAATACACTAAAGGTCATAAGTGTGTTGAGAAGAAATTATTCTACATATATTGTGAAGAGGAGGAAGAAAAGGAACAAGAAACATCAAAATAGGAGGATATACACTACGAACCAACTTCAGAGAAAGAGAAAATCAATCCTACCATATCTTGTAATGTATTGGCAGCAATTCCCACTTCTCAAACTCTCAAGATAGAAGAATATATTAAGAATAAAAAGGAAATAGTAGTGATTGACTTTGGTAGTACCCATAATTTTATTCATTGTAAGATAGCCAAGGAATTGCTTCCTATATCCAGCACCAGAGTGTCAAGTGATGGTTGCAAATGGAGGGACTATAAATTGCTCTAGAAAGTGTCATAATATCAAGCTAACCATGGGGGAATATGTATTGAATAGTACAATGCTTTCCATTCCAATGGGTGGTGTTGATGTTGTACTAGGAGTCTAAAGGTTACAATCTTTGGGGACGATAACTTTTATTTTTCAAGGAATTTTCTTGAATATTTTTTGGGAAGGCAAGGAAGTTGAATTAAGGTGCATCGCCTGGAAACCAGGAAAGATAATAAACTCTAATGGCATGACAAAGCTTCTGAATAAGAACAACGAGGCTTAATTGCAAACTTATGCTTTAGAGGTTCAAACATTGAAATCATCTATTTCTCTAGATCTCCAAAAAGTATTCGATAATCATTCAAAGGTATTTGAGACTCCCAAAGCTCTACCACCTATTTGTGATCACAATCATGCTATTCATTTGATTCCAGGAAGTGTACCTACAAATATCAGACCTTACAGATATCCATATGCCCAAAAGAGTGAAATTTAACATATGGTTGTAGAAGTGCTAGAGGCTAGCGTAATTCAACCTAGTCAACGTTCTTTCTCTACTCTAGTAATATTGGTGCACAAGAAGGATGGATCATAGTGTATGCGTCCAGATTATAGGGAACTCAACAAAATCAGTATTAAAGATAAATTTCTCATTCCTATCATTGATGAATTGTTGGATGAATTACATGGAGAAATTTACTTCACCAAGTTGGATCTTCGTTCAGGATATCATCAAATTAGAATGAATACTGAAGACATTCTGAAAACAACATTCAGAATTCATGAGGGTTATTATGAATTTTTGGTCATGCCTTTTGGCCTTACTAATGCACCTTCCACATTTCAAAGTTTGATGAATTCCATTTTTAAACGCTTTCTTAGAAAATTTGTGTTAATATTTTTTGATGATATACTAATCTACAACAAGTCTTGGAAAGATCATGTTAAACATGTTGACATGGTGCTCAAACTATTGGAGGAGAAACAATTATATGCAAAAACATCCAAATGTTTCTTTGCAGTACAGGAGGTGGAATATTTGGGTCATTTTGTGTCTAATGAGGGTGTTAAGGTAGACCATAACAAAATGAAAGCCTTTAAGGAATGGAAAATCTCCACAACCATAAAGCATCTTCGAGGATTTCTTGGCTTGATAGGGTATTATTGCAACTTTGTTAAGAATTATAGGAGAATAATAACACCTCTAACAACATTACTGAAGAAAGATGCATTTTCTTGGATTCCATAAGCAGCTATGGCCTTTGAACATCTTAAACATGCAATGTGCCAAGCGCCAGTATTAGCTATGCCAGACTTCACAAAAACCTTTATTGTTGAATGTGATGTCTCAAAAAATGGAATCGGTGTTGTTTTAATGCAAGAAGGAAGACCCATTTCTTTTTAAAGTCGTCCAATCAAAGGAAAGTATTTACACAAACCCATTTATGAGAAGGAAATGTTGGCAATACTACATGCACTAAAGCAATGTTGACTTTACCTAATGGGAAGACACTTCAAGGTAAAAACATATCATGATAGTCTTAAATACTTTTTGGAAGAAATATTATCTTCAAAAGAGCAACAAAAATGGGTCACAAAGATGTTGGGTTATGACTTTGAAATCATCTACAAAAAAGGGAAGCAAAATGTTGTTGCAGATGCACTCTCAAGAAATGATGAGGATGTGGAATCATTTCTTTGTGTCATTTCTATTATCCAACCTGATTGGATAACCAAAGCAAGGGATGAATGAAAGAATGACGAAGAGGTGTGAACACTCATTCAAAATTTGCAACAAGATCCCACTACATTTGATACATTTAGCTGGAAAAATGATTCATTATGGTACAAAGATCGATTATATCTTTGTAAGAATTCCCAACTCAAACAAAATATTCTTTTGGAATTACACACCTCCCCCTTAGGAGGGCACTCAATATTTTTAAAAACTTACCATAGGGTCAAGAAGATGTTTTTTAGGATGGCCTTAAATACGATATTCAGAAGTTTGTGGTAGAATGTTTGGTTTGCCAACAAAATAAATTTGAAACAATTCAGACCTCGGGTCTATTACAACCTTTAGCCATTCCAAGTCAGTTTTGGGAGGAGGCCTCAATGGATTTTATCACAGGTTTACCCAAGTCTAAAAGAAAGAATGCTATCATGGTGGTAGTTGATAGAATTACCAAGTATGCACACTTTTGTGCATTATCTCATCCTTTTAAAGCTAGTACAATTGTTATTGCATTTATGGAAACAATTCAAAAGCTACATGGAAACCCAAAGATTATTGTAAGTGACAGAGATCCCATTTTGACAGAGATCCCATTTTTGGATGGAATTATTTTCTTGCCTTGGTATTCGATTATCTCATAGCTCATCTTATCATCCTCAATCTGACGGAAAAATTGAGATAGTCAACAAATGTTTGGAATGATATCTTCATTTATTTGTATTTGATAAACAAACACAATGGGTTTAGTGGTTACCTCTAGCTGAATGGTGGTATAACACTTCCTTCCATACTACAACAAAAATGACCCCATTTATGGCACTCTATGGATATCATCCACCATCCCTCACATCATCTTTAAGATAAATTCTAAGGTTCAAATAGTGCAATATCACATCGAACATCAACAAGAAGTTATCCAACTCTTAAAGGATAACCTCACTCTGGCGCAAAATCGAATGAAATAACAAGAAAATCAACATTGTAGTGAAATAAGTTTTGATGTAGGCGACTGGGTATTTTTATGGCTACAACCATACAAACAAATGTCCCTCAAGCAAGCTAATAAGGATAATAGATTATCAACCAAGTACTATGGTCCTTACAAGGTGTTGCAAAAGATTGGTACTATGACATACAAATTGGAGTTGCCTGCATCTTCCCGAGTACACCCAATTTTCCATGTTTCATGCTTAAAAAAGATTATTGGTGACAAGACCCTAGTTCAAACAATGTTGCCAGAACTTCACGAAGAAGGAAAAATCATATTTGAGCTTGAAGTAGTTACGGAAACAAGAACCCGACAACTATGGAATCGATTAATTTCAGAGTATCTCATTAACTAGAAGAGCTTACCTGTTGAAGATTCCACTTGGGAGGATGAGAATTTTATACAGAAGCATCTAGAACTACTCAAGTGTTGAGGACAACATTTTTTTGAAGTAGAGGGGCATGTTAGGTCCCTATAACAATACTAGTGTATCCCCCTTATTGTTATTGTTAGTGTAACCCCTTATTATTATTATTGTGCCCATGTATCCCCTATGTTGTTATTGTTGTACCCCATAAAAGCCCACTATTGTTATTGTGGTGCCCTTACATTATCATTGTTATGTAGGCTCTGACTATATTGTGACCCCATAGACTCATATATATACGAAGGAGGTCTTATCATTTCTATCATCCAAGAATTATTCATTTATGTCATGTAAATATGGTTTCCCCCTCGAAGAGGGCAATTTTTAAGTCATTGACCTATTTTTCCTTCTGTTCTATGAGCAAGTTGCATAACAAAAACCCTGGAACTAGAGAGTTTCTATTTTCTGGAGGTCTACTTCACTGTTTATTCCATACAACGCTTTCTACAGACTCATTGCACATGTCCCAGAACACACAACACAACAAATCGATTCATGGGTAACTAGCACATGATCGCTCTGTGGCCCTCTTTCACGACCTGTCTAGGCATACAATATGAGGCCCTCGACCCTCCTCTATAGATATGGCCCTTCCTTTGTTCAAAACAGATCCTACATAGGCCCCAAACAATCATAGAGCTCGGTCTTACTTCAGACAAACTTACATAGGTCTCCTTGCTGCAGCCCAGACTAGGGCACACTCCAACCCTCTTCTAGTTGTAGCCTAGACTTCATCATAATTGTCTCTTCAATGGTTTCTCTTATCAACAAGGCTCTGATACCATGTTGATTTTTTTATAATAAACACCGTAGAAACTAATTTTCTAATATGATAATTACTTCTATTGATTTCCAATCAAGTTGTCTTACGTCACATATATCATTAAGCAATTACATATAGAAAATATCAATAGTAATGCAACGAAAACAATAGAAACAAATAAGATTATAAAGATATAGGAATCCACAATAGAGACAACAAATTTTCCCTAAGAAACCTAAACTTGGGAGAAAGCCCAACAACTCTTCTTCAGCAAGGTCTACGATAATATCTCTAGAAATTTGTGCCAAAAACCAAGTCTAAACTTTAGCCATTTCATCCTTCTTTTGCTCCCACAAGTGTCTTCTATATAAGAGATAATATGATTGAGTGTGACAAATGATGTGTCACATCATATATATAAGTTTAATGTGTGCATTTACCCCAAGGGACACACCCTTTCATGGTGGAGCAGACTTGTCCCTTTTGAGCCTACATGAAACCTAAAAATAAAATTTATTTTACTTTAATTTTCATAGTTTTTCTAGGCCAAATTAGGAGATCTCTTGGCATGCGGGAATACCTCCTAGTGCTACACAAAAATCAACAACCCTCTATGTAGCTCAATGTTGGTAGCATTGACTATTGAAATTCTCTGTCATGACCTTAGTAATAATGTACACTTCACTCAAGCAAAATCATTGATGAGGATGTTAAGCTTTTTCTATCTTATTTTGATACTTGGAGTGTGATCTTGATGAGGAGGATCCCAATATAGGCAATGATTTTGATGTTATGTACCTATTTGTTATAGCATGATTTATTGATCTATTTTTATTCAAAGATGGATTGCACTATTGATATTTTGGTTATATGCACCCTTACTATATATATGAAATATTTTGCATTTTGTGTTTAATAATTTGGATTCATATGGATGCACATGAATTAAATGTTCTTTTCAAAATTTGAATATTATTATGTTTTATGTATATTTTGGTCGATCAAATCTTTTGGTCTGGTTATGATAACATTGTTGAGGATGATGTGACCATTTTCCATCAAGAAAAGAAGGGGAAATCTATTTTTCTCATTGCTATGATTCATCTCATTACATAAATTTATTTTTGTTTTGATATGATATTTGTATGATTTTATCAGATCTTATGGCTCGGGTCAAATATTAGCTTTTAGTATCATTATATGATGTATCACTTGACATCTTATACATCTTATATATCGATTTTAATTTTATATTTAGGTAGCAATGTCCTTGCTTGATGTTGATTTTTTTTCAAGTTAAAAATATGAAAAAATGATTATTTTGTATATTTTAAAGTTTCAAGATAATGTTTGATATTTTCCTCGATATTGTTGATAATTGAAATTTTGGACCCTTAGTGATAAATTGCTGATAACAATAAATGTAACATTGGTTTAAACACCATTATTGGCTATGGATTGAGTTTTGATTTGGAGGGAAATTGGTCAGGGACACCCTATTTATTATTGTAAAGTTGTTGTGGAAGCTCTTGTACAAATAAATCCCATCGAATAAGCTAAACAATCTCAGAAAATCCCCAATTCTTTAATTATATACGTAGTTGAGATCTTTTCAAGCTAGTATAGTGAAGGCATAATACTATAATAGATTTTAAAAAATTGAGGAAAAACTTGTGGCTAATGCATTGTCGAAAATGAAAGTTCATATGGTGTCATGGATTGTGAGAGGGGCTAGTTACATCAATGAAAAAAACACATTGTCACTAGAATGATTAGATATTAGAAACTATATATTCCTCCTTTGCTGGAATTAAAATTTGGTGATTTTGGGAAAATCACTTTTGCCAATTTTATCTCGGATGGTGTGATGTGGTTTTTGAGAATCTAACTGGGAAAGACAAGTCTTTTGTGATATTTCCTTGTGCTTTAATCCACATATTATGAAAAAATGTTGTAATCTAGAGAACAATTGTTCCTGGATTATTATTCTCTTTCAGATTAGTGTTTTGGGTTTTTGTTCTGTTATGCTTATAACACAACCCTGCAGAGAGCCCATCTATGGTTATGGTTGGTTGATAACCTTCCATTTCTTAATTTCCTCTTTAGGCCCGTTTTTACTATGGTGGAATGAAAAGGTGATAGACACAGTGGTTCTCTCTACTCACCATGGATAGGTAGAAACCAAACCTAGAATGCTTGTAGTTGAACTCTTCAAATTGTAGATTTAAATAGAAAACAAACTATAAGGCACATGGAGGGTGGTTTACTTTGATTAAGAAGAAAAAAGAGAAGCAAGGATTTGTCCAATTCATGCAGATGTTTTGGTAACCTTGTGGATTTATTTTTCTCCATTAGTTTCACCATTGTAGTTGAGGTTCTTACATTGTTAGTTGGCTCTGATCGTCCACCTATCTCTCCATCCATGTTGCCTGGTTAGGAATAGGTCAAACAAAAATCAATGTTTAAGCTTCATGTCTTCTACATTGAGTCTTTGGATTTCTATGAAAGCATGAAACCTAGCCCCCTAGCCTATAGGGAATTTGGGGTGGATTCTATGTTGGGGAGGTGCAGTCGTCAAACTACCCAATGTCTAGGAGGTGGGGTATGCTGATGACAAGGAAAATATAGGATAATAAGAGAAATTTATGCACCTATTTGACCTCCAAAGGGATCTCTTTGACTAGGATAGAATTAACTTTATGTTCCAAGAAGAGCTCGTTAAATTGGAGCACAAGCTTCATAGATTGGATTATAAAACGAGAGGAGAAAGGATAAGAGCCAAAATAATTAGTGTTGATGTTGGAGATGAACCGTTCAAGATCATTCCTTACCATCTTACGAAAATCATTCTTTAGAACGAAAATTTTCACTAGTTAAAGCTAGAAGATTCTTAGAAGATTGTGTTAAAATGCAGGATATTTTCAAGGAACACATTTAGTTGCGCTTAGTCACAACTCCAATCAATAAATGAAAAAGAAATTGTAAATTCCTCCCCTGATTTATTAACTAACAAAAAACACAATTAAAATGTTATGAATTTGGAATTAAACTTAACAAAAATCTGTGCAAGCTTCATTTTTCTTATATTATTGATCCCTTAAAAAGGAGTGTATCCCAAGGATCCTAAGGGATAATATGATTATGAATGACTACTGCTGATGAGAAATAAGGAAAAAATGCAAGATAGAGAAAGAAAGTAAAGGCAAGATAGAGAAGCAAACATAATTATTAAAGGGGTGAAAGACTATGGGAAAAATGAATGTACCCTTGACCTTGCAAGGGAATTCTTGAAAGACGAGTTGCTATGGCAAGGAAAAATATGGCAAGCATGGAGGGTAGGTAAGTTTAACGGTGAGAGAGCCAGACCCATAAAAGTCATCATGCCTAGCTCGCGTGATAAATATATCATTCTAAGCAAGAAGCAACTCTTGAGGGGTTCTTGTTTTTTCTTGAAGAAGATTTAACTAGAAGACAACAAGGGGAAAGGAGGGAGGAAATGTCAAAGTTTCGGGAAGCAAGAGATGAGGGAAAGAGATCATGGATTTATAAAGGTAAAGTTTTGATATCTTGATTTGGACCTCCTTCAAAAATAGTGAAGCAAGATAATACTAAAGAAGCGGCAAGAAACTCTTTAGCAGGAAATCCAGAAGCAAGGTCGGTATGGGCAAGCAAGGACAAAGACTCAATTGTGAGTCTTGCATGTCAAAAAAAATATTAATCAAGTCACACCCAAGTTTCCTTAAGATTAGTTTGTTGGAACTGCAGAGGTTACCCATGGAGATGAGGACCTGGGTTAAGGCCTATTGCGGAAGATAGAGACATAATTTTCCTCATAGAAACACATGAGAATGAAGGGTGCAAGACACATTTGTCTGAAGGGTATTGGAAGATGGAAATGTGGAACAAGGTAGCAGGGAATGGAAAAGGACACAGGGGTATCATGGTATTAGTGAGAGAAAAATAAAGTTGTTTCATTCAGCTAGAAAAAGAAGACTCAAATAAACAATTTGTTTGGTTTAAAATATCAGAAAATGCAAATCACTTCAGAATTGTAGCATGCTATTTTGCGCCACAAGTTTAAAAAATCTACAAAAGTAGAGGGTTTGACCACAAATATCCCTTTGCAGCCTTAAAATCATATATTGCAACATAATCTCAACTAGGTGAAGTCCTTATAGTGGGCGATTTCAATGCTAGGACTGCAAGTGAGAAAGCTAGCATTCTTTATTGTAAAGAAGACTACGACCCTATCTGGATTACAAAAGAGAGTAATCATCAGTGAGAAATAATTTCAAAGGAAAAGGGTTGCAATCTTTTTGGTGAACTATTTCTTACTCTATGTGGGGCTTTTGATTTAGTCATTTGTAATGGTTTGAATAGATGAGAAAAGTCTGGTAATTTCACTTGCAATACTTAGAATGGAGCAAGTGTAGTAGAATGTAATTTTCTTGCATAGTTTGTGAGAACATTGAGAAAGTTTTGATTGGAGATCAACTTTGGGACTTAAAATCAGATCACAAGCCAATTTATTTAAGTTTCTCTTGGACCAGAAAGAAGCAATTAGGGTAAAAAAACTCAGTGTGTTCAAAAAAATCTCCCAAAAGGCATAATTCTTTTCACTCCAGAAAATTGTAATACCTTCAAAAAACGCTAGAGAGGCTCTTCGAGAAGGAGAAATTCCCATTTCACGATCTTCATAGTCATGAATTAACACATTTAATTCAAAGCACACTTGTAGAGTGCAAAAGAGAAAAAATTAAGAAGTCTAGAACAAATTACTTTCTAGTTAATGCCTGGTTTGACGAGGAATGCAAAAAGGCAAGGTGAATGTGGAAAGAGTCAAACAAGGATACCATAAAGAAAAAAACTGACAAACATACATTAAGAAAGAAAAAAGGTTGATTTCATGGTTTCGAGGAGAGAAGAATTAATCTTCCTTGGGAAAAGTAACCACAAATTATTTTTGGAAGGAGCTCTAACCGAGAAAGATGCAAATGGAAAATAGTATTACAGCTTCTAAATGGTTTGACTATGCAAGACAAATTTATGAGTAGGATCCCAAGGTCGACCCTCCTCCCTTGGTCAATATTGGTACAAAACTCTTCACGATGCAAGAAGTAGATATGGGTATCAAGAAATTGGGTGTTGGAAAAGAAAAAGACTTGGCTGAACTCTAAGTAGAGTATCTAAAGCAGGGCTTAAAAATTCTTGCACTTCACATTACAAAAATTTTCAATAACATCATACAACAGAGGTTCCCCATAGATTGGACAACTAGTTTGCCAATATCTCTTTTCAAGAGCGGTGACGTCAATAATCCCTCCAATTATAGGACCATAATGATAAACCCCTTGTTTGCAAAGTTATTTGGAAATGTGTTAGAAAATAAAATCAGCAAGTGGGCAGAAGAAAGAGATAAACATGTTAAAGGGCAAGTAGGTTTTAGATGTGAACTTTCCACAATTGATCATGGTATAACTTTAAGGCACATCATTGAAAAAGTTTGGGAGAAAAAGGAAGAAGCCTTTTGTTGCTTTGTTGATTTCAGAAAAGCCTTTGGCACGGTTCATAGGGATAATCTTTGGGACAAAATGGAGGAAATTGGGGTTCCCAAGCATTTGAGAGCAGTTGTGCATAGGCTATATGAAGAGGTGAAAGTCAAATTTAGAACTTCAGTAGAAATTTCATAAAGTTTTAGAAGCGATATCGGGGTCAAGCAAGGTTGCCCATTGTCTCCTACCCTTTTTTGGTTTATATATCGACAAGCTTTAAGAGTGGTTAAATTTGCAAGGGGGTGATGGTATCCATTTGGGAAATTTTGTTATAAGGCTTCTTTTGTATGCAGATGACCTTATTCTGATTGCTAAATCTGCTCTTGGTTTGCAAGAGCACTTACTTTCTCTTGAGCATTTTTGTAGAAGAGTGGGGATGCAAGTCAATATTAGTAAAATGAAAGTAGTGGTTTTATCTAACAAAAGAAAACATAACCAACTTAAGTTCTAATTTGAAGGCAACATTCTGGAAGAAGTTGTGGATTACAAATAACTCGGAATTGACTTCAATAGAGATATAAGCTAGGATGGATATAGAAAGAAAATAACTTTTGGGGGTTGGAAAACATTTTATGCTTTTCAAAATAGGTGTAGAGAGGCAGAGTTCTGGGATTGGAAAACTACTATAACTCTTTTTGGGCTTTTAGTGATTCAGGTGATCCTCTATGGTTGTGAACTGTGGGCCAACAATACATTCGACATTCAGTAGAAACAAATTGAGAAAATTTAGAAGTGTTTGATTAAAAACAAATTCAAAATTAAAAGTGCAGCTCCTTATGCTATCTTGTTAAGTGAAACAAGGGTTTCTCCTATTGAAGCAATTTCTATGGTGTGAGTCATAAGGTATTTAAAAAAAAATTGAGTAGATGGAAGAGGGTAGATGGCCTAAGGTTGTGTTTGATGACATATTGTACAAAAAAAGGAAGACTTGGATGCGACAAAATAACAAATGGTTTAGTAAATGGGGTATTTGCTTGAGCATGTGTCCCACAGACAGTAAAGAGATAAAAGCTTTTGTTATGGATAAGTTCCAAAAACGTACTTGGGAGAAGGAGCTAGGGAGAAAGAAAAAGCACTATATTGAAGAGTTTAATCCCACTGATAATCATAAACAAAAGGTGTACATAGAGGCCAATATTTCTTGGAGAGCCAAAATTCTTATTGCTCAACTAAGGACTAATTCTCATCAACTCCGTTGTGAAATAGGGTGTTGGAAAAGGCCAAAAGAAGTGTGGGAGGAAAGAGTATATATTTTTTTCTCTTCCGTAAACGTGGAAACAAAAAAGAATTTCATTTTAGAATTTGAGGCCTTCAAAGAGAGCAGGGAAAGTTATGCAGATATTCTGGTAGCTAGCTCTTGGGATAATCTATTCAGCGAGGGGTTTGTTGAGAAGTTAGGAGCGTGTATTGTGAGACTTCACAGGAAAAGGGATGAATACAAGAGCTAGATGGAGAAGAAATCTATCACATGATATCTTTAGCCTCATGGATGTTAAAATAATTTCTTCTTCTTCTATAAACTGACTAGTAAATAGATAAGACATGTCACAATACTAGTATTATACCATGGTGCATGGTGCAACACGATAGACCATGGAAATATCACTATGTTAAGAACTGCAATGGTCTTTTAATTAGTTGTATATGATTTCTAACTACTAAGACGTGTTGGCCTTGGTTGGAATTGGCCCAAACATATTCATGGTTCCAATAACTGTAACACGATTTAGTTCTTTTCTAATACTCCAAACCATGATTGAGATGGAACCGGTAATGAAACTTTGATTTACAAGGAGAGGATGTTCTACGTCGTTCATTCAAATGTAAAGATAGTAGATTCTCGGAAAATAATGATACGAGATAAAACAATTCTATTTAAAATCCATCTACAAAGATTTGAATAATATTTCAAGATGCTTTTTTGAGGGATGCCATAATTGAAATGGATTTATCTACATAGCTCAAAAAATTGGGAGATAACCATGATTTGCAATGATGTAATGGGTTTGTTCGACATATTAATTCCTGACATTTAATCATTATGGTTTAATACTATTTGTAATCAACTTCTTGGATGGTTGAATTATGTTATTTATATTAATAATAGACAAAGTTCAATAGTAATATGAAATATTTTGAGCTTGAAATAAATAAAGAATTAGAGTATTTATGGGATGAGGAAATGCACCCAATAACAATATGGAGAGATATAAAGGTTTAATCAAGAAATTTGGATGGGGATTCAAAAATAATATTAAGTTTATTGTTCTATTAAATTCCTCTCCAAAACTTTGAACTCTCCAACTTCACCTAGAGGATCATTGCATTGGCTCTAGACTACACAAATTTATTTATTCTAGGCCTTAAGAAAGCAAAGTGGGAATGCTTCACAGGCCAACCTTGGAGCAAGGATGAATGAAGGATTATACAAGGTGAATAGTGGGGATCTACATTTCATGCCCCTCCCTTGATATGGCCTTATTATGATTGATGTGTCTCATTACAAGTGCCCCATCATGTATGCACGAAGGGATGAGCTAAGGCTCCCCCATCCCCTGTTTCACCTTATTCTTTATCCACTTATGTGTAATTATTTTAAATACAATGGTTGATTCAAAATGTGTGGGGATTTATTGTTATACTGGTCTAGTTCAACCCCATTATTGCTTCCAGTGCTCCTAGCCCTAGTAGCATAGAAGCACTGGAAGCAGGTTAGGGTGCCCTAGTTCAAAATGTCTTTGTCGAGTCTTTGATCATATCCAAATAGGAAATTTGGGGTGCTTTGTTTAAGGATGACCTTGCTTGGAATATGCATAAATTCAGAGCAAAAATGGTCCACTACCATTGTAGACATAAGTGTTGCACCCTGTCTAAGATAAAGGAGGCCCAATTAGGGGTTGATGATTGTGAGCATAAGGTTGTTGAAGTGTAATTTAGTGTGATGAATTCCACCATTCATTGTAATTGTTGGCGAGAAGGATGTGATAGGAAGTTCAAGGCAGAGAAAAAGGTAAAGAACTAGTGTGCAATGGAAATAACAACTCAACTTATGGATATTAAGGAACTAGAGAAAGAGGTCATTGCATTAATGCAAATTCATCACTGGAAATACTTTGAGCTAGCGTCGTAGATGGACTTTGTGAAATCTCTAGTTGGAAGAATTTAAACACACCTTAAGCTCCCATAAATGGTTGTCTTCTCTCTTCCCCCTTTGGACTCTACGTCCTCCAGGGAATCTTCTCTCTTTAGCTATTCTCTATCCAATTAGGAGAATATGGACATTTCACACTCTCTGAAATGTTTACTGGTGGATGCTACAAGGGAAATCATTTTTGTAGCTCAAACTAAAGTGGAAATGCACTTTCGAGGATGCAAAGTTAGAGATTCAGATAGGTTGGAAAGATGAAGCCCTTAAAAAAACATGATTTCCTGTTTTCTTTTATATTTATTATATTTTCCAATTGATTATTTTTCTATATTAATTAATTAATTAATTATTATTTCATTATGTAAGCTAATAGAGCTACAAAGCCTCGAAAGGATGGAATTGGAAAAACAAGAACAAGGAATTTTGGATGGTAGATAATCCTATCATGATGAGATGGTTGATATTACTAATGTTATATATTTAATTGAAATAATCTTTAAAGTAACCCCGTTTCATGACACCCATGGATTTGACTTAATAGAGGTTAAATTAATGAAAATTTGTTCGTAATAAAAGAAATATAGAAATAAATACTTCCTTAAAGATGAGTTAACACACCATATACACCAAATTATTAATGTAAATGTTCATAACAATTCTATGTTAGCTAGAATTCCATGAACCTACATAATCAAGAAGAGGATAAACAAAACTTTATGAGATACACCTTTTATGAAATTTTCCTATAGATGGATTTAAGAAATTATCTTGATATGTTTTATATGATGCATTAATGCAAGGAAAGTCAATTAGTTTAGAGACTACACATTAGACAAGTATTACTATGTTAGAAGTTTGGTTAATCGAACACTGGTTTGGATACAGTGTGATATTATATTATGTATGAGATAATTCCATTAAAACACTATGTGAACGTGGTTGGTTTCTTTATTGAAGACTTATGTGATTTGGTTAATATTCAAGGTTAAACACAAAATACTTACAAATATGGAAGTGAATTGTAGAATTAACATTATCTGATTTGTTGAGTTTTGTTTTTTCCCTACTCTCTTCAACATTTAATGAAAGTCAAAATTAACTCTCAATGGATAGTGATTAGCTAGACAGCCAAGCTAATGTGTATAAATCTATATTGATATGCTGTTTCAACACTTACACACAAAAACCAATCCTTTCACGAATTTTTTATTTTTATTTTTCAATTTACTTAAACTTTGGCATTGTTTTATAAACATCAATATATCGCTACCTAGTTCAAACTCATGACTACAGGAAACATTGTTTTAGACCATTGATACTGATTGTTTTCAAAGGTAAAGATGCATAACTATGAGACTAAGATTATAGAGGAAAATGCACAAGGATTGGAATATCAATTACCTTGGGTGGTGAGAACTTTTCGTTGCATTTGTCCATTGACTTTATTTCCTGAAAAAAACTAAATGTCACGTGCATTGCAATCAATTATATGTCCATGTGCATTGGTGAATACATATAACATAAAATGTAATAAAACATAATACACATGTAAAGACAAAATCTCAATGTATAACATCACCATTACATCAAACACAAGGTGATTGTTTCACCATCAACAATTATGCCGCCAAACCCAATATATCAAAGTCTATTCATATGTTTATATATTCATTATATATAATTATGGTTAACCATCATAAATACATATCCATTGTATGGTTAAAAACCATCAAACAAAATCAATGCAAGAAGTACTTGAAAAATTTACTCGAAATTAGCATCCTATACCAATTAATCTAATTGTAAAGATGATCTTATGGAGTTCTATTTGTGCTTTCCTTGTCCAAACACACAAATGTGTGTGTTCTTTTTGTCCAAACACATCACATCCTTATAAGACTCCTAAATTCTAGTTCTTAGTAGTCTAATTTTTAGGTATTATTCTTCTTTCTGTTTCCCAATAAAATGAAAAAACATTGCATGATTAGCTAAATAACCTATTATAGAAATTTAAAAAATTTAGCTATTAAAGAATTATGAAATTATACCTCATTTATTTGAGGTTTCTTAAATCTATTTATTGTGAACTTTCAAGTTTACAACTAAATATTAAATATTGAAGTATAGTAGCTAATATTTCACTTTTCTCCAACCCAATTTACCAAGCAATCCAAGAAAATAAATACATAATAAGAGTATGCCAATTCCAACAAATTAAAACCCTTGTGGCACACTTTTCAAACATATAACAAATATATGATGTCTTGTAATATCATCTTATAGCAATAATAAATCTACTCTTATGTCCTAGATATGTGTTAAACTTAACCAATTAAGTGTTATGTTATGTCAAATTAACATGAACAATGAATGCTATAATCTTCTTAAGCTTGAAAACATAAGCTAAAAATAAAATCTACAAATACAAAATATTTAGAGAATTAGAATCTACCTATCTATCTATCTATTTAATATGGAGTACAAAGTACTACCACAACTTTATCACACAGTTGGTACAATTCAAGCTCTCTAGACATTGCTAGGAAAACGATAGGAAAATCCTATCCACCAACTCCTCCTAGCTAGGAATATCTCCCAATTAAATTTGGTCACTCAAAGAAAGACCTCAAAAAAATAGCATCAACAATGACAATCTATCCATGATATATACACCAAGCTTGTAACACACAAACACTCCACATTGACGCTCTTATTTTCCTTGGGTTCTACGAAACCTAGTCATGTTGCATCACATGAGTACATAGGGAGACAACTCTAGCATTATATCTACATTTCCATCTTAAGGGGTGAGTCGTCAAAGCCAAAATATTCAAATCTTGCATTTACACAATCACCAAGACCTCCATGTAATATCAAGAATATGATAATTGAGTCCTTTTCTAAAAAAAGCATCTCACGTAGCTCAATAATTGTCAAGTTAGGCTCTCTATTATCTTGCCCTAGCCTCACATTGTAGAAGAATAAGGTTATCAAATCATGCAAAGTATTTAATTCACTCTCCATGTCTTCTACTAAGATAGAGACCCTAGCACTATAACAAGATCCATAGTAACCATCATCATTCTTGATGTCATGTTATTCTTTATGATTTACATGCATGACACAAACCCTAGCATCAAACAAGAAGTCTCTCCAAGAAAATCAAAGAAACCATACAAGCTATTTGATCCACTATCCATGCCTTCTACCAAGGTAGATAGCCTAGCACTATAAAAAGAGCCATAGTAACCATCATCATCCTAGATGTCATGTTCTTCTTTAGAATTTACATGCATGACACAAACAAGAAAATCCAAGATGTTTCTCTCTCCTTGTCTTCTCTTATGGTTTCCTTATGAGCCCTAGAGTTATGCTGCTAGGGTTTCCTCATGAGCCATAGTGTCTTTCTCTATACAAAATTTTTGCAACAAGAAATCTCTCCAAGAAAATACAAGATGTTTCTCTCTCTTCTTGTCTTCTCTTAGGGTTTCCTTATGAGCCCTAGAGTTATGTTTCTAGGGTTTGCTCATGAACCCTAGTGTTTTCTCTTAGGGTTTCCTTATGAGCCCTAGAGTTATGATTCCAGGGTCTCATCATGAACCCTAGTGTCTTGCTCTATACAAAAATTTTGTAAGACTAGAAACAATAGAGTACAATTATTGAATGATTACAAGAGTTTTCTCCTCCATTTATATGTATAATAGGTGAGAAAGTCTAACATAAGGTAAGGATAAATGTCCATGGAATTAACCTATAAGGAAACCCTAGATTGATTGTTGTACAATACAAGAATATAAAAGAGTTTCACAAAGGTTTATCTGGTGATCCCTAGTATTGCACCAAGAGCGTTGCAACTCCCAAGGGCTCCTCAACTGAAATTATCAACCCGGTGTTTGTACAAACTTAGTGGTGACAATGCTATATGCACAATAGGTTAGTTTCTACTAATCTTACCCTTAGTCATGAAATCAGATCAAGGTGTTCAGAGACCATTCCTCTAACTAACTATAATGAAAACTTCTTATGAAAGCATAATTGAACCCGATTCTAACTATGAAAGTGAAAATTCCATTCATTTAAATGTAAATGCTAATTGAAATTGCATGAAAGAGAAAGGGATAGTCTACTTGCAGAAGTAAAACTACTCTACTTTGCAAATTAATCAAATCAGTAACCTACTTGCATGTATCATTGATCTACTTTACATTTGCTTGAAAATATGGAATATTACTTTCAACATGCTTATGAAAAAACAATACTAATTCTAAATATATTTTGCAATGAGGAAAGGAGGAGGTTGGAGTGGTCTAAGATCCTTTGTTAATCGTCATATCACAAGTTGGGGCCATTATTAAAATTAACTAGGTTAGGATTGAAGTGGGGAGAAAAATTGT
Source organism: Pinus taeda (assembly GCA_000404065.3). Taxonomy (NCBI): domain Eukaryota; kingdom Viridiplantae; phylum Streptophyta; class Pinopsida; order Pinales; family Pinaceae; genus Pinus; species Pinus taeda. The sequence goes on from APFE030603300.1 coordinate 88,206, forward strand.
TTAAAAAGAACACTGCTACAGGGCTACTATAAGAGGTCCTGTATTGCTATAGGAGGTCCTATATTGCTATAGGAGGGGTTCCAAGAGCCTTTTGAGGGATAATTGGTGTCCTGAGGGAAGGAGAAGATGGATGAAGGTAGGAGGAAGTGAATGAAGTTTGGGTGAGTGTTGGGCGTTGAAATTGTCATTCACTTCCATTACATTTTCACTTAGATTTCCTTATTGTCACCTTCACTCCACCTATATTTCATTACATTTACTTTACCATTATCATTATTGGGTCACATTTATGTTTTTCCAAAATTTATTAATTCTTAGCATTTTTAAGTGAATTTATGGTTAAAAATTAGAAAATAATGTGCATATGCTTATACCTAACAAGTGGGATGAGATTGTTGACATGTGTAGGTCAAAATGAAGCTTCTAAAATACCCTTATGTGGCCTCCCAAAACCAAATTCGAATTTGAGTGGAGAAGATCATGGGATCATGAGGATATGTGTCTCATTTCCTATTTGTATTGAAATTCTAAGAAGACATGTTTTATCATTTCGTATTTTGATTGTAACTCTAGAGATATGGGGAGAGATTCATGAACTTTCACTAATGAGATAGCTTCTCATCTTTTTGTATAAATAGGGGAAGTTTTCTCCTATCATTTTCATGTGTAAAATTGGAGTTATGCTCAAGCTTTGAATACAAAATTAGATTGTGGCACCTTACTCATGAATATTCCTTCATTTTGACTTGGTTTTGCTTACATATGGAGCATCTCGATTTACCATCTCTCACAATTTTAGATAAGCTACCTAAAATGTGTGAGATTTAATTGCTTTTATAGATTAAAGTTCATTTGCTTTCTTAGTATTAGTTTTAGAATGACTGTGTAATCTTTGCTTTTCTAAAAACATTTCAATAGGAAAGATTTATGTATTTTCCAATTGGATTAAGTTTGAGGCAAGAGCTCATAGTTATTTAGTTTCCTTTCATGTTCTGTTATTTACTTTCTTAGATCAAACTATCGATTCATTGTATAATTGAATAAAAGATCAGGCCAAGAAGGTGACTTCAATTAGGTGATTGAATGTTTGACCTATGTAATCATTGAGCTTTACTTTTTCGTGCTTTTATATTTGCTTTTAAGAATATCATTTAATTGCATTAACTGATATTCCTAAAGATCATTCTAAGAAATTTATTTAATCATATTTCAAGGTTGAATGGTTGAATATTTAATACATGCAATTACTGAGTTATTTTCCGCACACTTTACTTACTTTTCTAGGACATTAGGAGTTAAAGTATAAATAGTTGCTTACACATCATGTCAAGAAGGTAACACTTCATAATTGAATGCTTGAGTAACTAAGTATACATTAGTTGTTTTTTATTTCACAGGTTAGTTGAATTTCATTTTCATTATTTGATTTCATAGATTAGATGAATTGGTTTTCCTTATTTTGTAGTTAGATTGATCTAAATTTAAAGACAATTTCTAACACACACAGTGCACACATGCTTCACAAGTTTATGAAACCCCCGCGTTGAAAAATTAAATAAAAGTGATTCCTTGTCATTTAATTTGTCAACCCGGGGGTTTTGTAAACTTGTGAAGCATGCGTGCACTGTATGTGCTAGAAATTGTCTTTCAGTTTAGATCAATCTAACTACAAAATAATGAAAACCAATTCATCTAATCTATGAAATCAAATAATGAAAATGAAATTCAACTAACCTGTGAAATAAAAAACAACTAAAGTATACTTAGTTACTCCAACATCCAATTATGAAGTGTTACCTTCTTGAGATGATGTGTAAGAAAAAATTTATACTTTAACTTCTAATGTCCTAGAAAAGCAAGCAAAGTGTGCATAAAATAACTCAATAATTGCATGTATTAAATATTCAACTATTCAATTTTGAAATATGATTAAATCAATTTCTTAGAATGATCTTTAGGAATATCAGTTAATGCAATTAAATGAGGATCTTAAAAGCAAATATAAAAGCATGAAAAATAAAAGCTCAATGATTACATAGGTTGAACATTCAATCACCCAATTTGAAGTCACCTTCTTGACCTAATCTTTTATTCAATTATACAATGAATTGATAGTTTGATCTAAGAAAGTAAATAATAGAACATGAAAGAAAACTAAATAACTATGAATTCTTGCCTCAAACTTAATCCAATTGGAAAATACATAAATCTTTCCTATTGAAATGTTTTTAGAAAAACAAAGATTACACAGTCATTCTAAAACTAATACTAAGAAAGAAAAAATGAACTTTAATCTATAAAAGCAATTAAATCTCACACATTTTAGGTAGTTGATCTAAAAGTGTGAGAGATGGTAAATTGAGATGCTCCATATGTAAGCAAAACCAAGTCAAAATGGAGGAACATTCATGAGTAAGGTGCCACAATCTAATTCTGTATTCAAAGCTTGAGCATAACTCCAATTTTACACATGAAAATGATAGGATAAAACTTCCCCTATTTATACAAAAAGATGAGAAGCTATCTCATTAATAAGAGTCCATGAATCTATCCCCATATCTCTAGAGTTACAATCAAAATAGGAAATGATAAGACACATGTCTTTTTAGAGTTTCAATACAAATAGGAAATGAGACACATATCCTCATGATCCCATGATCTTCTCCACTCAAATTCGAATTTGGTTTTTGGAGGCCACATAAGGGTCTTTTAGAAGCTTCCTTTTGACCTACACATGTAAACAATTTCATCCCACTTGTTAGGTATAAGCATATGCACATTATTTTCTAATTTTTAACCATAAATTCACTTAAAAATGATAAGAATTAATAAAGTTTGGAAAACATAAATGTGACCCAATAATGATAATGGTAAGGTAAATGTAATGAAATAGAGGTGGAGTGAAGGTGACAATATGGAAATATAAGTGAAAATGTAATGGAAGTGAATGACAATTACAAGGCCCAACAATGAGCCCCCTAGCCAAGCCTAGGTCATGTTGGAGGTCTATCTTGCACCAAGGGTGATGCCCACAATGTCCTCTATTTGCCTTAACAAAATGACTGTGGAAACATAGTTTGGGAGTAGTGTGAGGTGCAAAGGAAGAAGATGGAAAGGTCCAGGTGGATATGGAAAGATGTGCCCACACCTGCAGAGAAAAAAAACCATGCAGCTAGCCAAATACATGCATCAAATAACCAATAACACAATGAGATAAACTATCATGGAAAAGATGAGTTGAATTTGACTAAAATATATTATATTCCACAACACTACTTTGATCACTGATCTAACTCCTAAGTTGAAGAGATTAAACATGAAAAATGATTACAACTAACATCTATCTATTTCCAAGAAATCATAAACAAATGTTTTTGGATCGAGATTGTAAATCTTTCCAATCACTCTTCCCACAAGAGAGGTGATAAGAAAGAATGCAATAATAAGTTTTCATAGCTTAAACATGACATTTTTTAAACAAGAACAAGAAAAAAATATAGAAGAGGGACTAAATCCTCTAGGTTGGGCCCAAACCCAAGGGTTTCAACCCTTTAAAACTAGCTCAGATGCAGATCATTGGAAAAATTCTCTTTAACAGAAAATAATAGTCTCATACATCACATGAAAGTTAAGAATAACAATGTCAAGCACTAGGCTCAGTAGCTACTCTTAACTGAATCAAAAACTTGAATCCTAATGAGCCTTTCAGTTGGTTTATTTATACAAAATAGTAACTGATGGCAACTCCCTAAAATAGGAGTGATTCCCTCCAAGATCTTGAGAATTATGGATCTGGTTCTCCTTAATCGTCACATGGACTTGGAGTCCCTCGACTGCTAGTGAATTCAAGCCATGAGTGAGGATCCTATGATCCTAAGCTGAGTTAGGGAGTTAAGGAGGTGGAAAAGACCCCCTAGATTCTCTCTTGGTTGTCTCCATCAAGCCCCTACATAGTAAATGCCTCAAAAATGCCTATTTTTCCTGCAATTTAATCACATTAGGCCTCACAATATGAGAAACACCTTTTAGTCTTCTTACTAAGCATATTATGACTAAAAATGTGAATTAATGTGAGAAAATGATAGTTTTAAGGGTTGGAGGACAACATAATGAAGCTCAAAATATACCTATAAATGGGACCCATCATCACCCCCTGCTGAAGGTATTTCTTATCCTCTAAGAAACTTAGTCATCCATATGAAGCTCATTCATGGCCCTGGTAGCCTCTCTGACATCCCAAGGTGCCTTAGATGGTTTTCCTTCCTGTGGATAATGTTGTCACCCCAAGAAACTCTCTTAGGTTGTATCTCGGAGATGCTCGGGAACATTACAAACTCAACATAATGTTGGAAATGGATGAATGGAAGGAATGATTCTTGTTCAAGCCAGATAACCACTCCTACTTTGCTTGACTCCAGACATGCGTGAACACCCCCAGACTACAAGGCTTTAGACCACCAATTACTCACAGTTTAGGGATTGGGTGAATATGGAGAATACTTACCACACCAGCAGATGCACAAGACCATGTGATGGCTGGTTGCAACCAGTAAAGAGTTCTGCAAATCTATTTCCTAATGCACAAACATGAAGACAATTCTCTGTCACTAGGTAAACAGAAACCTGAATAACACATTCACTGATACAAACAAGACTTTAACACAGAGGTAGGATGACAGCTCCTCTAATGCTAAATATCAAGAGTTCATGAAAACTGCATAACAGGCACAACCTAGAATATAATAGAAGTGAAAAGTGAGCAATTAACAACAAAAGAAGCTTGTATTAGCTGAAAATGAAGATGAGACACTCCAAGTATCAAAGCAGTTACAGTCTCCAGAAGTTGAACCTTACATCAAAACAACAACCATCAACCCTGATTACATCTGTTTTCTGAGTATACATAGAGTTTCTTTACAAAGATGTTTTGCTATTATAGGCGTGGAGAGGTCATAATTGACCACCAACCGCTTTAATTTCCTGATGGTGTCTCTGGTGCAATCTGCCTGCTTTAATGAATGAATTTGATGTTTTCTGGTGCTCTGTTGTACTTCTCGAGTAGGCAGAGTGTCGTATGGATGAAATTACATAACTGATAAATGCATTTAACTGCTCGAGGCTTGTCCTTTATTTCTCGGCCTACTATCCCTTGAATGCGGTGGTTGAGGATCTACTACAAACAGTACCAGGAACTGGTTATGCTCATCCTTTGGATGCAAAGAGAAGTTAAGGAATGTGGACTTCATGGCAGGTGTACGAACTAAATAGAGGAACAAGACTAGCCGTTGGATTGCACAGATGGACGACGGATATAGCTTTGCAAGAAGTACCAGGAGGTATGGAAGTAGGGTGAACGAAGGCTATTGGATCTTCGGGCAGATAGATCCAACTGTCATTGGGCGTCACAGATGCATGGGGGTTAACAAGCGGGGAGGACGGTTTTGGCGGTGAGCAGTATTGATCGCACTGCTTTTGGAGGGTGAGCGGTAATTGTATGAGGGCTCACGATCACAATAATCGCGCGATCAGTGGAAGACGGGACGTGACGAAAACCGCTTTGATCGCGAGTTAACACGCGGTTAGTTTGCGAGAGCGGGAGGAGAGAATTCCGTCCGATCACGGCGGAGTTGATCAGATGGTGTGGATTTGATCGCGCGAGTTTTCAACTGATGTGACAGGGAAATCAAGGATTAGGGGTTGAAAGGTCAACGATTGAGAACTTGGGCAAGGGTTCGAAGGTGCGTGGTCGTGTGAACACGGTCGTATGAGGGTTTGGGCTTTGCGCTCAGGCTTACGAGCGAGGGCACTTTACCATGGTTTTTTTAAACCGAGGAGCATGAGAAATGGAGATTAGAGGAGGGCAAGGGAGATATAAGAGGAGGGGAGGATAACCACCATAAATCTTTCTCTCAGCATGATTGAGGACCTAACTTGCCTTCAACGTTTGAGGATCAATATTATATAGCAGAGCTAATAGATAAATACCAACATTTGTCTCTATCTATGTCCATACCTTTTGTTCTTCTATCTAGTTTCTTCCTTCTTGTAAGCCAAACAACAAGGGTGGACTGAGTTTGAGTCTTATCCATTTGATCTTTAGTCTTTGCATGATTCTTGTACAATTAGGTTATTTCTAAGGAATTCCTTAGCCTTTCAGGAGAGTGATACTCTCTGATTTGCAGGTTGTGGGGTAAGGTATGCCACCTTCTCTGACAAGCTTGTAGACTCTCTTTTCCTAAAAGTGTCCTCAAAATGTAGATTGGATTTCTCTTGGGTTGCTATGTACTTAGGTGCTAAATCAGAATTAGAGGAGATGAGGTTGTGATTTCTGATGACAGCTGCAGGGCTTACCAATTTTGCTATGATGTATAAGGGATATTTCTCTTCCTTTACCATCACCTTCTTTACCTCTTTAGCCCTTATCTCCTCATGTGTTAACCAAGATGCCAATGCCATGAGTTGCATGTCTCCCAATATTGAATTGGGGTCCCAAAAATTCATATATATTAGGATCAAATTATGCATATAAAACTCAAGTAGTTTTTCCTTCTCCTCCATACTTACCTTTTCTCAATACTCAATAAATTGCCTGTAGTCTTGGAAAGGAAAATATCCATACTATGCTAGTGTATTTATTTGGAATTGTAGCCATTTCTCCTTGAGGAAAAGAGCATAGGATTTGGATGGCTTCCTGCATTGTATGGCTTCCATAGAGAGACTTCCCATAGTGGCAAGTTATGATTCCTTTTTTTTGCAGTTATTCTTTTAGCCTTGTGTTCTCTGCTTGTAGCTACTCCCTCATGGTTGAATCCGTTAGTTTGAGATCACATAATTCCTTGCCCATTTCATTGATATTTTTCACCATTAGGCCCTATGATGCAGGAAATTTCCCTCTGCGGACAGAGGCAACCCCTCTAGCCCTAGAGTGGGTCTAGTCACAACAAGACAAAGACAATAGCTAATTCCTTAAATAGTTTTCATTAGAGAGGCCTACCTTATACCGGTGTTTGATGAAATCTTTGTCACGTCGCTTTAGCTATCACTATCTTCTCCTTAATGAATGATTTACCTGAAACAACATATGAAAACAAAAAAACACATAATAGAGCACAACAACGAACTATCTACTTATAGAGTCAAGGAACCATAAGCTATCAACATACATTTCATACATGATATAGGAAATAACCATTGATTGTATTAATATAAACAACAACAAAGCTTACAACCATGCCTTGACGTCACAAGCTTCCTTGAAGGGTCCGATCAGTATGTCTCCATAAGAATTGACTCTCAAAGGTCTCCCAGAAAGATTGATGAATCTCTCTCTCACCCAAAAGCACAAGTATGAAACTAAGGCAATCACAACAAGGCTTCCTTCTTACAAAACCATTTTACACTCTCAATTTACAATATGGAAGGAAATCCAAACTGTAAGCTATCAATCCAACAAGCTAAGAAATAGCACACCGAAAACTCAACTAGCACTCTCTGAACTCTGAACTAGCTGATCATAGTCATGGAAGATGCTTTTATAAGAGGAGGAGCCTCCATAAATGAGGGGAGATGAAGCTTATCTTCAAGGGAGGTTACTTAAAAGATAGAACCACCATCTCAAATGAGGAGAGGCGAACTTCTTTGACCCAAAAACCAGCTCCAGAGCCACCCAGAAGTATTCCATTTGAACTAATTGCCATATTTGGGTCGTCGCAGATCAAACACTGAGACTTAGAGACAACGTTGCAAGGCGTTAGTGCATTCTGGGCTATCATCGCAGGCAGGATACTGATGACCTGCGATGATCCCTAAAATCTGACCTTCGTTGAGAACATATGTACTCTTGCGACGTTGTCGCGAGGTTATCGTTCACTCTGGGCCATCATCGTAGACATGATACTGATGTCCTGTGACGATCTAGAAACATAGGTAAAAAGGGTCAGCTTCAGGATTAATGAGCATGGTTAATATTCTTGAGTGATATGGAAGATGTGGACACATATTTTGATGTATGACACATAGAAGATGCCATTCAGGGATCGACTCTACTCGGGATAATGGGATGCAGGGGTCGGTGATAGAATACTTTGTAACAGATTCCCCCTAAAGCATGAAGGCTGAGAGAGTGGGAGGGGTGAAATGATTTACGAAACCGTAATTGAATTGGAACACCATTGTGGAGAACCTGCAGACGTAAGTACAACTGATATCTCTGATAGTTAAAGAAGTACATGTAGGCGAGATATGGGTGCAACCATCCAAAAGACAAATAGAACTAGGCTGTGGTATGGACACAACCATCCAGTCAAAAAGACCATATGGAAACACAGGTATGGTCGCAACCATCCAAAAAGACTCAAGTATGGTCACAACCATCCAATCAAAAGAGTCATGTATAAATAATCCACGCAACTTGGACTTGTGTAATCTGAGCCCAGGGTCTTGAATCCCTACCTATCCATCGTACAATTTCCAATATGCGAATAAATGAGTTGAAGTCGAGGATACTATAAAATCGCTTGACTACCGATCAATGATGTGAACTGTTAACAAGTGCGAGAGAGATCACTAGTGTCTAGTCAATTTAACGTCTTAAATTTCTCTACATAAATTATCAATTCGGGTATCGTAAACTGATGAAGTGTGGTGCATTATATGTGCTTAGTTAACCTTTCTCTTACTTCGTTTTTTTATAGTTTTTATTTTGTTTTTGGGTTTTGTTCTTGTTGATCTCCTAAAGTGTCTAATGCAAATGGAAATCTTATTCTAAGGTCTTAAGAATACTTTTAAAGGTCAAGTATGGATCTAGATTTCAAGACAAGGTTTATGTCCCTAATGGTAACTTCCAAAACTTAGCACTTCAAAAGATCTGAAAACATGTTATTGATGGAATTAGTACTTGAAAAAAAGTGTAAATATGAATCTACTTCAATCAAACAAAAGATGAAATACTGATCATGAAATCACTGTCTCTACTGCTTGTCTAAATACAGAAATAAAAGTTAAGCTATTGCACTCAAACAAATAAAAAACTGCAAACTAATAAAAGTAAAATAAAATCACATCATTCATAGTTCGATTCCTCGCCAGGTAGTCTAAGCTATGGCTTTCAGAGATAATCGTCAATGATATGAGCAAGTTGATATCCAATTGTAAGAAATTAAAACTAAAATCAAGTCACATCATTCATAGTTCGATTCCTTGCCAGGTAGTCTAAGCTATGGCTTTCGGAGATAATCGTCAATGATATGAGCAAGTTGATATCTAATTGCAGGAAAGTAAAACTAAAATCAAATCACATCAATTCATAGTCTGATCCCTCACCAGGTAGTCTAAGCTATGGCTTTCAGAGGTAATCATCAATAACTTGAGCAATCTGATATCTAATTGCAGAAAAATAAAACTAAAATCAAATCACATCAATTCATAGTCTGATCCCTCTCGATGTAGTCTAAGCTATGGCTTTCAAAGGTAATCATCAATAACTTGAGCAATATGATATCTAATTGCAGAAAAGTAAAACTAAAATCAAATCACATCAATTCATAGTCTGATCCCTCACCGGTAGTCTAAGCTATGACTTTCGGAGGTAATCATCAATAACTTGAGCAATCCGATATCTAATTGCAGAAAAGTAAAACTAAAATCAAATCACATCAATTCATAGCCTCGCCAGGTAGTCTAAGCTATGGATTTCGGAGGTAATCATCAATAACTTGAGCAATCTGATATCTAATTGCAGAAAAGTAAAACTAAAATCAAATCACATCAATTCATAGTTTGATCCCTCGCTAGGTAGTCTAAGCTATGGCTTTCAGAGGTAATCATCAATAACTTGAGTAATCTGATATCTAAACTAACTAACAAAGCAAAGGAATAAGAATGAAATCAAAGCATAACTGAAATTGAAAAGCTAAAAAAAACAAAGTCAGCAGAGAGGTAAATCTCATGTCACTATTTGATGCAAAAACATGTAAAGAAAAACTAATCTACAATCAACCGATTGAACACACTTACATGAATTAAAATTGCATGAATGGAAAATATAATCTATCAAATTTGAAAGCAATCAAATGACATAATAAAATCAAAGAAAAATTACAAAATGAAATCTACTCTACCTTACATTCTAATATGCTCCATGACATATACTTCACATCTCCTTCCATGTTGAGATCATCAAAGCTTTATTCAAATTATTCAAAATTACAAAGTACAACAAAGCTCTCCAAAGCCTTCAAAAGCCATCAAGGAAGAACTACAAACTCACAAGTCAAGCTCTAAACTCTAAGCTCTAAGTTAACAAGCTGAGACTAACAAATGAAGGAGAGTGATCTCCTATTTATACAAAAATATGAGAAGCCATCTCATTAATGAGAGTCCATGAATCTCTCCCTCTACCTCTAGAGTCCTAATCAAAATAGGAATTGATAAGACACATGTCTTTTTAGAGTTACAATACAATTAGGAGATGTGACACATAATCCTCATGATCCCATGATTCTTTCCACTCAAATTCGAATCTGGCCTTAGAGTGCCACATAAGGGTCTTCTAGAAGCCTCCTTTCAACCTACACATGTCGACAATCTCAACCCACTTGTTAGATATAAGCATATGCACATTATTTTCTAATTTTTAACCACAAATTTACTTAAAAGGCTTAGAATTAATAAAGTTTGGAAAAACATAAATGTGGCCCAATGATAATGAAAGTGGGATGAATGTGGTGACATAGTAGTGAAATGGAGGTGAAATGGAGGTGATATAATGGACATAATAGTGAAAGTGTAATGGAAATGAATGACATTTTCAAGACCCAACAAATAGTAATGTCAATGGTTCTCAAGGTACTGCTAGTACAATCCACAAAGTGTGAAGAAGGATATGGAGTCGAACACTTATGAAATCACCCGATTGAGGACCAATGATGCAAGCTTGTCGTCGAGTGTGAAGAATTTGCCATTGAGGCATGCAAGCTCCAAGGTACCAGAAAAAAGTCTCTAGATCAACTTCTTGGATAACGAGTTGATGTCGACAGGAAGCGATTCGTCACAAGAGGGCCATAATGTTTCCCACATCAACAACGTGAAACAAAGGAACAAGATGTAGATGGATGAAACAGAGAATCAGAGGAGGATGTGAGGGTGCAAACTGCAAAAGGATTAAGCTCTTGAACATATTGACGACACGACTCTGGAATGTGGTAGCATTTTGGTACCAAGGGATCGAAGGTCATGCGAAGACAACAGGGATTGAATAGAATGAGGCAAAATGAAGAACCCAAACCCCAGAAGGCCAATGATGAAGTGAGGATATCCCAAACTTTGTGAGAAGCAACAAAGGTGTCAATGTTCAAGAGCGACAAGCTGTCGTAGGTAATCAACAGAATATTTCCAAATTTTTTCCCCCACCATTGCTGGCGAGTACCCCAATTATTTTTGAAACAGAAGCTTGAAGGGGATAACATATGCTTGCAATATAAGTTTGGACTTCAAACAAATCCAACCCAGTGAAATTTTAATGAGCCCTAGGGAGGAGAAGCTCGGGTCTCATCATGGCGACGGGTCCAATGTCATCAGGATATAACGAGTCCGACATAGGTAAAACTTAGAGTCTTTTTCATGTTTAGAGAGTTTGAAAAAGACATGGAAAAGAAAACTCCAAAGGGGCCCTTTTCATATGTTTGTGTCTCTCAAGCCCGAAAAGGTAGAAAATGATACCTGAGAGAACCGCTTGACAATTTCAGTCAAGGAGAACTTTTCGTAAATAGTGCCTCCAGCCCGAAAAAGTAAAAAACCTACTAGGGGCACGACGTTTCGTAACCATTAACGGGCTTGAAATGACAAGGGATCGACAATATTTTCACGTTTCAAGAGTCAGAAAAGAGCTTAAAGTTGACTCGCAAAGGGTTTTTTCGGTACTTATTGAGTATATAATTCATGCATCGATCATCACTAGCACTCAAAACACCTGTCACTACACAAGAAAACGCAAGCATGAGATTTGCCTCGTAAAAACACGCATATAGGCCAAAACCCTAATTTCACCTTAAGGAAAACCCTAAATTTTTGAAAAAAATATTATAAAACAAACATTATGGTGAAAAACCAATTTACTTGTGTTTTTGACTGTGGTAAAAAACTTCAAACATTGCGTACCTTGTGAAACTGGGCAATCGATTCTGGGAAACTCAGTGGTCCATTGCCTTTCGTGCTTCCTCCAGGTAAATGCCCTATCCCTACCTTTGTTTTTTCACCAAAATTATATTCAATTTCATGTTTTAGACCGGGGTTTAAAGGAATTTTTTGGACAACAATTCCGCCTTAGTCGTCACAAATTTCCCCCTCGGGGTTGCGACGACCGAGAAATTTTCATGGGGAAAAAACAATATTGTCACAGGAAAGTGATGTACACTTGCGACGATCCGTGAATTTGTGAACTATGAAAATCGGCCCGTCGCAGCTGTTTTAAGAACAGCTATGACGAGTGCCGGAACCCAAAAATATTTATTTATCATCAGTTTTAAATGGTGAAAATGGTTAGATGGCTTTTAACAACGGGATGTTTATGCATGCAGGGATACAAAATGGTGTTCGTATGGTAAGAACGTACCCATTACCATGATGATGAGATGGGAATGGCAGATCCTCAGTGTCTGAACATCTCGCGGAACTGTGGGTTACTGAAGTTCTTCCTGACACCATTGATAAGAGCACAATTGGATCTCCTGGAGTACCTAATCTGAGCATGGAATCAAAACGAAGGCAAATTCATAATCCGTGGGAAAGAAATTGAATTTGATGCCATGGACATCTATTTTTTGATTGGGTTGTCAAGAAGAGGAGAGATGCTCCGCATGGTGGGAACTTGGGTTACCGAAGACTCTATGGACACACTTATCACGAGACTATGCCCGCTAGGAGCACGGAAATCATCAACAAGTGGCAAGCTACAAATTGTCACTATTAATGATTTGTCACTATGGGTACTGCTATTTAAGATAACCAAAGCAGCTGGCTCCCAAGCCCAACATGAGGTGACCAAGACTCAATTATGGTTAGCCCAAGACTGCTTGAACCCTACTATGTTTAATAGAGCAGAGGCCGTGTCTCTCAATATGAAGAGACAACTGACCAAGTGCCATTGGGGTGAGGCAAAACAGTTCGGATTTGGCTCAATCTTGACATCGCTCATGCTAGAAAAAGTACCAATCCTTCAGAGACAGGACATGACGGTGGGATGGCCAGGGCCACAACAGACACGGATAACTTGATGGGCGCTCGTGATGCCACGAGCAGGCGGTGGCTAGCCTACATCATGGGGTCCAGAATTTGTTGAGTGGATGAACCGCCAACACATTACAGTCGAGGATTGGCTGTATGCTGGGATGGACTTATGGGGTGATCCAGACATGCTGCTTCCACCTGGTGAACAGTGGGACAAGAGAGGTAAAAGACTCAGCTTAACCGGAAAAATTTTGTAATTTTTTTTATTTTTTGGATATTAAATATACGTGCCCTAATTATTATGTTCAATTCTTTGTAGATGTTGGACCTGAGAGACTAGTAGGTCTCGCTACTACTGCCTGGAGGGATGATAGAGAGATTGAATTACCACCTCCAGGTGGAAATCCTGAGGAGGAGATAGCCCTAACCTAGAGGGCTTGATTGAGGGGATCCCAGACTACAGAGGATTTGAGGAGATTCCTAGGTAGTACCAACGACACACCGCGGGTGTGTCTAACAAGATACACTGGCTACTTCGACGTGTGGTAGAAGTAGTTTGCTATAGAGAGCATAATGCATAGTAGACTTCTAGGTTTATTTTCTGCAGATTTTTGAGAGACATGTGTCTCACGATGTAACTGAACACACATATTTTTGGACATATATATATTTTTTGAGCACCGTGGTGCACAACACATGATATAGATCTATCTATGTTTTACTGTCTCTGCTTATTATGTCTAAATGCTTGTTTATGATTTATAATTTGTGCAAATGTCTATCTAATGTTGGGTTGTGTTATATTCTTTCCACGACTAACCTACGTAGTGAATCGAGGGGTTAGAGGAGGGCGGAGCCCACCCTTCGTTGCACCGATTGCGCAATGGGGGGCTCAGAGGGGGGTTTTAGGGGGGCGGGTAGCCCCCCTCTATGGGGTCCGGGGCAGCGCCTTGGGAAAAAAAATAAATTTTGGACCCTATATTAGGTTGGGTGAACCTACCTATGGTTTTTAATCCATGGTTTTGGATGCGATGGTTTTCAGTCCATGGTATTGGATGCTTCGGAATGTATAAATATGTATTGTAACATTGAAAGGAACATAATGAAAAATCACGCTGGTAGTCCCGATTTTGGGATCCAGGGATCTCTGTG
>APFE030603300.1:105758-121642 GCA_000404065.3 Pinus taeda
TTTCTTCATGGGGATCTGGAAGAGGAGATCTACATGAAGCAACTTGAAGGCTTTGCGGTGAAGGGTAAGAAAGAATTGGTATGCAAGTTAAAGAAGTCTTTATATGGGTTAAAACAGTCACCAAGGATGTGGTATCAGAAATTTGATACATTTATATTGGGACTTGGCTTCACCAGAAGCAAAGCAAATGATTGTGTGTATTTTAAATTAATTGGTGACCGTGTTATTTATTTGGTCTTGTATGTGGATGATATGTTGCTGGTTGGAAATGACAAAGAAATTATCCAAGATTTTAAGACCCAATTGTCCTCCAAATTCGACATGAAAGTCTTGATGGTCCAAACTATATTTTGGGCATGGAAATTAAAAGAGATCGGGCAAAGAGGAAGCTCTGGTTAAACCAGAGGAAGTATGTCGAGACAATACTGCAGAGGTTTAATATACAGGATAGTAAACCGGTGAAGGTTCCTATTCCTGTAGGTGTAAAGCTATCTGCTGAATAGTGTACCAAGACACAAGAAGAGGAAGAGGATATGTCCCGTGTTCTATATGCAAGTGCAGTCGGTAGCCTGATGTATGCAATCTATTGTACTAGACCATACATTGCACATGCAGTGGGATTATTGAGTAGGTTTATGTCAAAACCAAGCAAGGAGCATTGGACAATAGTGAAGCAGGTTTTCAGGTATTTGTGTGGCACTAGTGATTATGGTTTGTGCTACCAAGGAAGACCAAGATTGGATAGAGTTTTGGATATCTGTGGCTTTTTTGATGCAGACTGGGCTGGGGATTTGGATCAGAGAAGATCTACAAATGGGTATGTATTTAACCTATTTGGAGGAGCAGTTAGTTGGATGAGTAAGAAACAATCAGTAGTGGCACTATCAACTACAGAGATAGAATACATGGCATCTACTCATGCAAGCAAGGAAGCAGTTTGGTTGCAAAGATTGTGTTCAAGTATGGGGTTAGTACAGGGAGCTATAAGAATAGATTGTGACAGCCAAAGTGCAATTTTCTTGGCAAAGAACCCTGCTTATCATTCAAAGACAAATCACATTGATGTTTAGTATCACTTTGATAGGGATATGATAGAAGACAAAAAGGTCTTGCTCATAAAGGTGGACACTTTGAAGAATACTGCAAATGCATTGACAAAATCTGTGAGCTCTAAGAAGTTCTCTTGGTGTAGAGAAATAATGGGCGTTTCAGGGCTGAAAAAATGACTAAGCTCTCCTGTGGCCCCTTGTTGAAAGAAAACAACAAGTGGGAGAATGTTGGGTTGTGTTATATTCTTTCCACGACTAACCTACGTAGTGAACCGGGGGGTTAGAGGGGGGGCAGAGCCCTCCCTTCGTTGTGCCGATTGCGCAATGGGGGGGTCAAATGGGGGGAGATAGCCTCCCTTGTCCAGGGTGTTTGAGGGGGGCAGGTAGCCCCCTCTATAGGGTCCGAGGCAATGCCCTGGGAATTTTTTTTTTTTGGACTCTATTTTAGGTTGGGCGAACCTACCTATGTTTTTCGGTCCATGGTTTTGGATGTGATGGTTTTTGGTCCATGGTATTGGATGCTTCGACATGTATAAATATGTATTGTAACATTGAAAGGAACATAATGAAAAATCAAGGTGGTAGTCCCGTCTTTGGGATCCAAGGGAAAATCTCTGTGTATATGTGTTTTACATGTTATGCTCTCGCATTTTTTATTTTTATTTTCTGTATTTTATAATTCGTATGCAGGTAATTTCTGTACGGGGTTAAAACCTACATCTAATACATAATTCACTAATGCATCAGTCAATATATTTAACATCTGCATAAACAACAAATGACATAATAAGTGAGAAATCGATTTACACTCCAAACAAAAAAAGGTACTTTGGCGCATGGGTTCATTTTTACACAAGCTCGAACCATGGAGAACTATGCTTGGATTCGGTTTCATGCTTACACAAGCTTGAAATGAAAAACTATGCTTGAATAAGGTTCACATTCCCCCGACATAATGATCCAATCGAGGTACATGCCCCCCAAGCTTCATTGCATTCAACTAGGTGGATGTAATGAAGGTTCACGCTCGAGATTCAGGAAAGACTCGACTGGGATTTTACGAGATCTTAATTAAAGAATCGATTTGGAAAAGGGAGTTGTTTCATTTTTTAATGAGGTTGACACAGTGAAAAAACTATCCTCAAGACATTTGTTTCATTTTTTAACGAGGTTGACACAAGATCAAGAACTCTCCTCAAGATGCCTTGACTCATTTTTTAACGAGCTTGACACAAGACAAGGAATTATGCTCCATACACCTTGTTTAATTTTTTTAACAAGGTCGAAACAGTGAAAAAAACTATCCTCGGGACTCCTTATTTCATTTTTTAACGAGGTCGACACAAGAAAAGAACTATCCTTGGGACTCCTATTCATGGACCATATGAGAACATGGCTCCCAAGAGTTCTTCACTAGATAGAAGGACCACGCTCCGGGAGGAATATAAGTCATTGGGTACCAATGAGAGAATGGGTCCCAATGCCCCCAGTACATGATGTACTAGATCATCTGCGTGATCATCTATGGAGGTGGAACAGGTAGCCACATAACTGACCTATGGCGGGGAAGGTGTTGCTTCCAAACAAGAGAACATAGGGGATGATGGTTGCAAAGGAGGTACCTGGTGACCAAAGAACAACAATTGATCGATAATCACATTTCTTCCATCATGTGGAAAACAAACCACGCGTAAAAACGAAGAAACATGAGCTCCCATGACATAAATATAGTCGCAACCAAGGAGAAGACTGAAATACAATGCACCTTGGATGACCATCAAGTCTATATAGATGGTTTTACCTCCCAAAGTAATAGGGAACTTTGGAAGGATCCCTAAGGGTTGAATGGTTCCTCCGTCGAAAGCCAATATATTCTAGGTGATAGGCACAAGTTGTGGGGAGCCCAAAGCTTTCCAAGTAGTAGAAGACATGAGGCTAACATATGCACCTTCATCCAAGAGAGTCCCAGGTACTGTCATATTATAGGCGTGTACTGTGATCTGGAAAGGCACATAAGATGAGAGATGGAAAGCAGTCAAGTGACTCCAATCGAAGGAAATGACAGAACTACTTGGTGGGGGTATCATATGATTGCCCCCATGCTCTGCAGGAATTGAAGAAGGACTCTCTTGATTAGCTGGGACAGGAGGGTCGCTCTTTGATTCAAGAGAATCTGATGAGACACAAAGAACATGAGCAGTATGATCACGACTCTCTTCTAGAAAAGAGCGAGGAATCGAAGGCAGAGCCAAGTTGACACTTTGTTTGACTAATGGCTGGTCGGGAACATGCATGAGAGTATCTCGCTCAAAGAGAGCATGACAAGAAAGAGATGAATCCAATTCAATCTCTTTATCAGCCAAGAAAGGGTCAGAAGAAAGCCTCTGATAACCAACCGGAAGTTGGAGTTGAGGAGTTGTAAGATTTTCCAAAATGGTGGAAGCTTTATCCATGAGCAGATAAAGGTGAAAAAGATGTTCGCCTTCACATAACCTATAGGGGAATCTAATCTTCCCTTTCTTCTTACCACTGCTATTTGAGGGTGTAACATCAACATGATCTTCAGAGGGCGATGAGTATTGATGAGTTAGATCTTGAGACCATACTTCTAAGATCCTAGGAATACCAGGACTATCACGAATAAAATGGTCACCCTTGCACAACTTACAAGGAAATTTAACATTCCGTGGAGGATCAAAAGGTTTTTCTACCAGAGGTGTACTCAGAGCAATAGTTGCATGGGTGGCCTCTCACTTATCTAACTTCTTCTTCTTCATCTTCCTCTTCTTCTTCTTAGCCTCCTGGTTACTGGACTTAGAACTTTCACCAAGTGAAGTAGAAGGGGAGGATGGAGAAATACGGGAAGAAGGTGAAGGGTCAACCCTAGAATCCTTTTGTCGTGATTCAAATGAAGGAGATGGCGAAACAAGAGTCAGGACGTTCGGGACCACTGAAGTTGATAACAACCAAATAGATAAACTGTTAAGTTTAGGTATGTTCTATGCTAGAGCAATTTATTTAAATTTTCACAGTTAGTAATCATATCAGCATTAAGATAAAATGCAGATAGAACATAAATATAAAATCCAGAAGACAAGCCAAGACAAGAGGACTCAAGATATGGCGCGAGCCAGGGACAAACCCCACAATGTGTGGGGAAACCCTTTGATCAAATCTTCTTTTATCTTCAAAGTTCAGCAGAGAAAGAGAAAGAGAGTACATTTACAACAGAAGTCAACACTTTGACTTATCTAGATCTAGCATAGATCATTTCGTATAATGATGAGATCAGTTGAAGACATTCTGCTTCACTGATTCTCAAGGTGACTCCTTCACCTATCATCGTGTTGCACCTTGTCCATTTGCTGCACCTTACCGTGTAGCACCATCATGCTGCATCATACTATGCTGCCCATACATCATCATCATTATGTTGCCCCTGTTAGTATGAATCATTTTCATCATGCTACCTGTGCATTATCATGCTGCAACATTATAACACTATCATCAGCCTTAGATGCTTGCTATGGCTTGCAGCCTAGCAAAGCAGCTAGGCTATAGTTCCAGAATCTATACAATCCTTCTTTAGTCATGCTGTCACCTGCAGCAATCCAAATTCATACATTGTCTAGTGTATCTCCTCAACACTGTCTTGAGACAAAAAGATCTGCTTCCTAGAATGGACTGCTCAGACAACCTGAAGATGATATTGCTCTTCAAGGTCTTCTACAACCTTGGTTGCTGGGTTCCAGATCTGCACCTTAGGACTCTTCTATCCTTTATAAACCCTTGATACTCAAGATTTGACATTTTCTGTGAGAATGAGGACAGACAAAGTGATGCTCTAACATAATGCAGATCTGCTTCTATACTGGCGGATCCTTGCACCCATTTTCATATGAAATAGGAGATCAGTTCCTCCCTTTATGCCTGTTCTGTCCTTCTATTATGGCATATGCTTTTACCCAAGATTCACGTGGATTCCAGAGGTGAAACCCAAGTTCTGTTCTTCTTTTAAGCATATACATGTTTCCATTGACCAGCGTAATGAGCAACAATTGATTCATTAACCAGCATAATGAACAGTGCAGTGAACAATGTATCTTATAGATTCATTAACCAGCGTAATTAACAATGCAATGAACAACGTATCTTATAGATTCATTGACCAGCGTAATTGAACAACGATTTATTAACTAGCGTAATGAATAGCGTGTGTGGTTCTTCTCCTGCATGTATATATATCCATGAATCTTGTGCGTTTATATATTCATGAATTTTGCTGCGTATGATTCCACCTGCGTGACTGTATCATGAAGTGCGTATATACTTCTTGCCTGACCAGCGTAGGGTTTCATCATATTGCTACGCCTACTCCTCATAGTACTGCGGCTACTCAACTCCAGGAGAATACCCGAGTTATGTGAACAACGTGTATATATAACATGAAGTTACTGCGTATATAACCATGTGACTGACGTTTATCCCTTGACTGCATGTGGAGCTTCAGCGTATGAGTGCTCTCCATGTGTTATATGACCAGTGCATAACCTCCTCAAAGAATGGCTTAATTAGGGCATCATCTTTTGGATCTTTTCTCCATCAAACCCAAAACAGGATGAAGAGAGATCGCAAGAGAATGAGTGTGTCCATTTGACATCAAAAACTCTTCTATTTATACTAAAGTGAGGATGATGAATAGACACGTCGGTTGGGCTTCTAGAGCCTACATAATAGTAGGTCGGCTTGATAATAATTTCATAAACAAAATAAATTCATATCTCCATAAATACTTATCAGAGTCGGATGATCTTTGGATC
Source organism: Pinus taeda (assembly GCA_000404065.3). Classification (NCBI taxonomy): domain Eukaryota; kingdom Viridiplantae; phylum Streptophyta; class Pinopsida; order Pinales; family Pinaceae; genus Pinus; species Pinus taeda. The sequence goes on from APFE030603300.1 coordinate 111,628, forward strand.
AATCCTACACCTCTCGACGAGAGGGATCCAATAAAAATATCCGCTGCCATAAATAAGCCAACCCACATGGAGTTTGGCCCTAGTTTCCAATTTAACATAAACCAATGGTTAACCGAGGGAAGGACAACATTGCCATATAAGGAGCACTAGCATTTCCAAAAGAAGGAAAAAGACTAGGATTCCCATCCCAGGGGAGACCTTGACTGGTAGACTCTGGAAATATTACCATTGGAATTGACCTTGAAAGGAATGATAACTTTAACCAGGAATTTTTCGTGGGTAGTTAAATTTTACAACATTGAAACAAAACTTTGCCTTTTCATATTTTAAGAGTCGAGAAAAGGATGAAAGGTGACTCTATCGTTTTTGAAGTTTAATGAGCCTGAAAGGACAAGTGCTCAGATGATCCTTTTACTTTTAAAGAGTCGAAAAGGAATGAAAGCAACTGCTCTGGAATTCTAGGCAAGATGTTTAGCACAAATAGTAAAACTACATATACACCTTGGTAATAAAATGAAAGAGAAATGACCAAGGAATTTCCATACAACAGTCAATCTTCCTAAATGTTGTGTTCGGTGCGTTACAACTCGTAAGGCAGTAGATTCGGCTTCCTATGGATAATAGGATGATAACCTAGTGGGGTATCCCAATATATACACAACAATACGGGGAGCAAAAATCCGTAATAGCATCTACTGTATCACAAAAGGAGGAACCACCCAACCTTAGTGAAAACAATAACAACTAGGCTTAACGACACTGGAACATGTCTCTAGCCTAGACCTCTAGATATGTGAGTGTTAGGTTCCAATGAATTTTTAAGTTCATTCAATAGATTTCAACAGTTAATCTTGAATTAAGTTTTGATTTCAAGGCCTTATCGAATGTATCTTTAACACTCATAGAATGCAACTAGATGAGCAAAAAATCCATCCCTTTCGATAAACGACTACCTAAATGAGGGTAAGGAGTTCATTTCCAAACAAGCAAATGCAAGAACAACAGTGCAAGAAATTAATCCAATCAATAGGAAACACAATACATCGATTTCCTCTTATCTCGCAACTACTATGACGAAAAAATGAAAGTTTTGAATTTCGCTTTTCAATTCCTAATCATAGAGAATCTACTAATGCAAACATGCTTTCATTTTAGTATACTATATAAGTGCAATTGTTTTTGATTTTTGGAATAAATAACAAACAAGCTGATGCACAACTTGACCGATCAAAAGGAAAATGTAATCTATGCTTCATTAGTGAATGGAAATAAAATCAACACAACGAGCTAGTTTGATGACCAATTACTACAGGTCAACCAAGAAGATGGAAAAGTAGCAAGAGAACAGCTTCAAACAAATAAAAAAGACTGTTGTGGATGTAGTGTAGAATCTTGGAAGGACAAGCAACCCAAAAAAAATGAATTCTTGACAAAACCTTAAAAGGCTTAGGTCATACAACCCAAAAAACCAAAACTCATACAAACGGAACCAAGAAGGATATGTCTTAGCAAACACAGTCAAAACAAGCTTAATAAGATATAAGAGACAACAAAGGGCAAGCTACACTGGCCTATTCAGGAGGCAGGGCTATAAAAAGCAACCCTACATCGTCGCAAGGGTAAGAGTGATAACATGAGACGATCGCCAAATCGTCGTAGGCACGAAATGGGCAATTGGGCGACGTCATCACAAGGGTACACTTGTTCTCAGTGACGGTCTAATTTTAGGAATCGTTGCAACTGTATGATGGGATATCTACGACGTACAACTTGGGTAAAGAGGATAGGAGTGATTCGTCGCAACTGTTAGGAATTAAACAATGACGATCTCAATAAAGAGGGAAAACAAGGAAAAAACAACTGGAAGAAACTAGGCTTATTACTCAGATAGTGAAGTGGACTACCAGATCTACTCAAGTGATCCAAAACATTGATGGTTCAGTCCTAAACAAGGATACATTACGTAATTCAGTCAAAACCAAATCAAGAGCAAAAGCAAGAGACAACACACAAAAGGATCCCCAATATGGTCGCCAACTTGTGATGCAGGAAAGTTCCCTCTACGGACAGAGGCAACCCCTCTAGCCCTAGCGTGGGTCTAGTCATAGCAAGACAAAGACAATAACTAATTCCTTAAATAGTTTTTGTTGGAGAGGCCTACCTTATACTGGTGTTTGATGAAATCTTTGTCACGTCACTTCAGCTATCACTATCTTCTCCTTAATGAATGATTTACCTGAAACAAGATATGAAAACAAAAAAACACATAATAGAGCACAACAACGAACTATCTACTTATAGAGTCAAGGAACCATAAGCTATCAACATACATTTCATACATGATATAGGAAATAACCATTGATTATATTAATATAAACAACAACAAATCTTACAACCACACCTTGACGTCACAAGCTTCCTTGAAGGGTTTGATCAGTATGTCTCCATAAGCATTCACTCTCAAAGGTCTCCCAAAAAGACTGATGACTCTCTCTCTCACCGAAAAGCACAAGTATGAAAATAAGGCATCACAACAAGGCTTCCTTCTTACAAAACCATTTTACACTCTCAATCCACAACATGAAAGGCAATCCAAACTGTAAGCTATGAATCCAACAAGCTAAGAACTAGCACACCAAAAACTCAACTAGCACTCTTTGAACTCCGAACTAGCTGATCATAGTCATGGAGGATGTTTTTATAAGAGGAGGAGCCTCCATAAATGACGGGAGAGGAAGCTTATCTTCAAGGGAGGTTACTAAAAATGCGGAACGACCATCTCAAATGAGGAGAGGCGAACTTCTTTGACCCAACAACCAGCTCCAGAACCACCTAGAAGTATTATGTTTGAACTAATTCGCCATATCTAGGTCATCGCAGATCAAACACTGAGACTCAGAGACGACGTCGCAAGGCATTAGTGCATTTTGGGCTATCGTCACAGGTAGGATATTGATGACCTGCGATGATGCCTAAAATCCAACTGTCGTTGAGAACATATGTACTCTTAGGATGTTGTCGTGAGGTTCTCATTCACTTTGGGCCATCATTGCAAACATGTTACTGATGTCCTACGACGATCTAGAAACATAGGAAAAAAGGGCCAATTTCAAGATTAATGAGCATGGTTAATCTTCTTTAGTGATATGGAATATGTGGACACATATTTTGATGTATGAGACAGAGCAGAGGCCATTTAGCGACCGACTCTACTCTGGATTAGGGGATGTAGGGGTCGGTGACAAACTATTGTGTAACAGGACCACATCTTCTAATTTTTTGGATTTGGAAATCTGCATCCATCTGTGTGTCCTTCTTCTTTCCTTTTCTAATTCAAATAAGAGTGGGATCAAAAAATGTTGGGGTATAATTCTACTTCCCTAAAAACAATTGTAGTAGGATTCTATATTGGGTTATGGCTCGAGATCTTGTAGCTCTTGGAGGTCCTTTTCATTCATTCTTGAGGTGGCTTCTTCTTCTTGTAGCTCCTCTATCTGCTCCTATAGTATCCCCTATTTCTCTAATATCAACCCATGTTTCTCCTGTAGCTACTCTATTTCCTCCTATAGTTCTTCTTTTTCTGCTTGTCCAATGGTAATTTGTGTCTTGAGTCTCTTGAAGGTGATTTACCTAGTGGTAGGCCTTCCCATAGGTATCATAGGTGACTTAGTTTTTTCCTTAGGGGAGGTAACCTCCTTAATCTTCTCTTTACTAGGTCCTACTTCCTTTTTGCTTGGTGACTCATCAATAGTGATAGGGATTTTTGAAGGAGGATGTGGTTTCCCTTGCCTAATCCTAGAGCTCTTTCTTGTTTTGAAGTATAGGGTACCTTTCCTTGGCTACGTCCTTTTGGGCTTGACAGGTGTGTCCAATGTAGCAAATATTGCAACCACTTCTTGCTAAGTATGTCTTGGAGAGAGACTGGTTGCTAAGTATGTCTTGGAGAGAGACTGGTTTGATGTCCTTGTTTCTCTATCTCTTGGGGCTTAGAAGTATTCTTATGGCTCTATTTTTCTTCTACTCATTTATTTCCTTCTTCTTCCTTAGTCTCTACTTCCTCTTCCTCTGTTTTTCTTGCCCCTTCTTCCTCTGTTTTTCCTGCCCCTTCTTCCTATGTTCTTCCTCCCCTATCTCTAGTGCTAGAGGCTAGTGTTTCTACAGGTGTGATGGCTTAGGTTTCAATGATAACTCCCTATCCATGTCTACAAAATTATTCCATAGCACAAGGTTTCTTAAGTGACTTAAATCATCCATCACAATTAACTTAATGAGGCCATGGTGTTGATGCTTCCCTTCCCTCAACTTCTAGCTCATTTCAATTATTGATTGTAGGAGGAAACAGGGAACACTTAGTCTCTGTGGGATTGGTAAATATTATTTGAATCTTAACTCATGGAGTAACCTAAAATGATAGGCATATATAATTCTCAACCTCCCCTCATAGGATATATACTTGAGAATGTGATAGGCCACTTCATCCAAGGGGTAAGGTAGGATTTCTATTCTTACTCCACTCTTATCTTCTATATGCTTCTCCCTCTGAATGAAAAATTTCTTCCTAGATATAACACTTACTTCTTTCTCCTCCTTGCTCCATTGAATCCCTAAAGGTAAGGTGGTAACTCTACTTATGGTTTCAATACTTAAGGAGATGGCCAACCCTCGAACAACAATAGTGGGACTATCTTCTCCTTGAGAATGTAATTCCATGGCACTTGAGTGATATCATCATCATACCCTTTCAGTTGTTCAAAGAAATCCATCCATTGATGTCTTAGAAAAATGTTTACTACAAGAGAGTGTTGGTGAATTCTCTTTGTGTATGTGGGCTCTCTTCTTTTGGATTCTAACCCATATCTTCTACTGCTCCTTCTCAATGTTACTTAGGTGAAAATTTCAATGTTTCCTCAAGGAAACCTCGGTTGTAGAAATAATATCAAAACTTCCTTTTTATCAGTGAGGGAGAAGGATTTTAAAATTTATGTCAATACAAGCTCTTTTTATGTCCCTATCTTTCCTTTACACACACCAATATCCAAAGGAACTACTGCTCAATTGTCGATTACAGGGCACTAAATTCAAGCATAATTTTCCATGCAATTGTATAGAAATTAAAGAGGGAGAAAGCCACTTAATCCTTTTTGGAATAGATCTATCATGTGCATGAGGGTTTGAGGACAACTTTGGGTCACTTGGGCTCCCTTTCTCCCTTCAATTCCCTCCTGTAGCTTCTTCTCGACCCTCCTGTAGCAGTTTAGACCCTCCTGTAGTAGTTAATACCCTCCTGTAGCTCCTCCTATAGCTTCTCTAGTAGCACCTAAAACCACAGTTTGAAGCAACTTAGTGGTTCCCCAGGCAGTCGTATAGCACTAGCTCATCCTTCTTCTAACTGTTTTTTTTTCTAGAAATGAGTGATGGTGTAAATGGAGTCAAGCTTAGTACTTAATATTCCTTTTGTGGTAAAGTCTCAGAGCACTGTGATGACATGTCTCTTTCATGAACTTTCCTTTTCTAACTGTTTTCCCCACTCCTTGCAATCGTCACCATGCTCCTTGTGATTATCGCCTCACTCCTTGTAATCACAACCTCACTTTAGTTGAGTTTCCACATGAATGTGTAATTGAAATGAACTTTAGTTTACTAGTCGAGGGTGGCCAAGTTTACAGGCCACCTCTAGCCCATTAAAATTCCTTTATTGATTATTAACACATTTTAGCATTATATGCATAGGGAAGAGGTGAGGGTTTTCATACTTGAGCCTACCTGTGGATCGAATTACTGGAGATGCTTGCATGCTGGAGCTAGATCTCATGGCATTGTGATCTTAAGGGTGTTGATTTTCTTTGCTTTTTTTGTTTAGGTCTTCATAACGTGATGTTATTTTGACTAATAACTTTGTTGTGTGTGCAGATTCCCTTCTCTGTGTCCAATATGCTGTTGGTAAAGTGGATGGAATGCTTCCTAAGGATGATGTGCCTCTTCTCTACTTCAAAAATGGCTCAATGATGCTCTCTGTGGGTGGAAAAAAATAAGTTTAAGGAGTTTTGTTGTGAATGTATAGGCTGGTACAAGAGGAGTCTCCTTCCTATAACAGTCATTTAATCCCATTTTTAAAGACCTCATTTTTCATGTTAGATTTAGGGAAAGCCATGAAAGGTATGAGGACAATATTAAGATCATGAGGAAGTGGCGTAGGTGGTGGAAGAATGGAAATCAAAGGTTTTTTTGTGTTTTTTTAGATGCATGACAAAGAGGAAATTTGAGCTAATTTTGGCTAGATGGAGTGGATGGGTGATGAAATTCACATTGGCGGACCTCTCTCAACATTACCTAAGGAAAGTATGACCCTATGGTCTCTTTTTCCCATTGGATCTCCCTCCTGTACCATTTCAGGATCCTCCTGTGGCATTACATGCTCCTCCTGTAGCATTATAGCGAGGAGAAAAAAATTGATTCTTTTGTTGGTTGGATGATGGAGATAGGTAGGTATGTGAGTGGGGAGTGTGGAATGAAATGTTTGGTCAGAACAATGGAGGAATACACTTGTAGATGCTACATTGTAGCCATGATTCTGTCAACTATTTGGAGTCCTACAAAGAAAATATGTTAGCAAAAGTGGTGTAAGAACTCCTTCCCTATGTTTTTCTCTATTTTTTTTTTTTGAGACATGCAGGCTTCCTCTGTAGAGGTTTTCAACTTGCATGCCTGCCCTAGGTGCCTCAAAGGAGGTTTTCACCTAGGGATCTTTTCATCTTTTATTTTTTATTTTCTTCTTTTTTTTGCTTATGGGCTACCTCAAAGAGGTTTTCAACTCAGGAGTTGGCCTGAGATGTCTGATGGAGGTTTTCATTTAGGCCCTCTTATTATTATTATTAGAAATTTGGTGGACTGAGGGCTATGAGCCTCCCAATCACATTTAACTTTCTACTGACTGAGCTGAAAGGCTCTTCCTTGGACAAAGGTTTTGTGTACAACTTCAACCTATGACCATTGAAAAGTAAGATAATCCCTTCCTCATCAGTTGTTCTAATTTGGAAAAACCCATTCTTATGATACTTCTCTACTAGATAGGGACCCAACCATCTTGTCATTAACTTCCCCTTGAAATACTTGAATCTGGAATGATAAAATAGGGTCCAATCTGCTTCTTGAAAAGTCCTTTCTCTGATGTGCTTATCATGCCAAATCTTCCTTTGTAGCTAGATTACCTCAGTGTGAAGGAAAGCTTGCTTTCTAAATTCATATAGACCATTGAGTTGGAGCAACATATCTTGTCGTGTTATAGTGAGATCCAAGTCTAACTGGGTTTCCATCCTCAAGGTGTTGTACTCAAATTCAATAGACAACAAAACCTTTTTACCATAGACCAAATCAAATGGAGTGAATCTAGTGGTGGCCTTCCAAGTGGTGTTGTAGGCTCAATTGGGTTCCACAAGTCTCTCTGCTCAATATTTTCTGCTGCTGCTAAAAACCTTGGTAAGAATGCTCTCTAATGCTCTGTTTGTGACTTCCACATAACCATTTTCTTGAGGGTGATAGGAAGTAGATGTCCTATGCTTGTTGTGGCATTGTTTCATAAGATCTTCAATCAAAATTGATGTAAATTTTGCCCATTGATCAATGAATAATTCCCTTCGATTTTTTTTTTTGTAGAAGATCCTCTTCCTTAGAAATTCAACCACCCTCTGCTTAGTTGTTGCCTTTGCTGCCTTTGTTTAAGCCCATTTGGTGAAGTAATCAGTGGATACAATGATATACCTTTTCTGTCCTGATGGGGGATCAATAGGTCCAACGAAATCCATGCCCCAGTTTTCAAATGGCTCTAGAGTCACTTGAGGTTATAAGGGAATTGCATCCTTGGGTGTTGGCTTACCCATCCTTTGGCACTGATCAGACTTGGTGGTGTACCTCCTTGCATCCTGATGTAAAGTGGGTCAATCATGACCTGATTGTATAAATTTGAAGGTTGTCCTCTTAGCCATAAAGTGGCCCCCCCAAGGTCCATCATGGCATGTTGAGAGGATGTCAAAGACCTTTTCTTCCCTCACACACATTCTCAGGATCTGATCTAGCCACAATCTAAAAAGATCCCCCCCAATCCAAGTGAATGGGGCATGTTTCCTGAAAATATTTCTTTTCTCCTTGGAGGACAGGCTAGGAGGGAACCTCCCAACAACCAAATAGTTGGCTATATCAACAAACCAAGGAGAAAGCATCAAGATGGTAGAGAGATGTTCATCTGGAAGTCGATCATCTATCATTTCTTCCTTTTCTATAAGCAGGGTTAGTCTTGACAAGAAATCTGCAACCACATTCTCTTTCCCTAGTTTATCAACAATAGTCAAATAAAATTGTTGCAATAATAACAACCATCTAATTATCATTGCATTGACATCACGTTTATTCATTAAATACTTAATGGCTGCATGATCAGTGTGAACCAAGGTTTCATAACTAGTGATATAATGCCTAAACTTGTTCAATGAATCATTATGGGAATTTTGAGGTCTAAAATGGGCCTCCTAAGGAAATTATAAAATAATAGTGGAATAATAAAATAAGATTAGATTACATAAAATTTTAAAGGAAAAAAAGAAAAAACTAGTTTGTCAACTTATATCCCTATGGCTTTACTCAAATTTTGAACGAAAACACTCATTGGATGCAAATTTTTTGTATTTCTTAACCCCGTACAGAAATTACTTGCATACGAATTCTAAAACACATAAAATAAACAATGCGAGAGAATAACACATAAAACACATATACATAGAGATTTTCCCCTAGATCCAAAAACCGGGACTACCAGTTTGATTTTTCATTATGTTCTTTCAATGTTACATTACATATTTATACATGCTGAAGCATCGAATACCATGGATTGAGAACCATTGCGTCCAAAACCATGGATCGAAAACCATTTCGTCCAAAAAACATGTGCGAAAATCATGCACAAAACCATAGGTGGGTCCGCCCAACCTAACATAGGTTCCAAAACCAAAACTTTCCGGGGCGCTACCCCGGACCCCATAGAGTGGGTTTACCTACAGCCCTCAAACCCCCTGTGATCCCCTCGCTATGCAATCAGCGAAATGAAGGGGGGGCTTCGCCCCCCCTCTAAGCCCTCGGTTAACTACATGGGCTAGTCATGGAAAGAATATAATACAACCCAACATTATCGCACTTGTTGTTTTCTTTCCATAGGGGGCCACAAGAGAGCTTAGTCATTTATCCAGCCATGCAATGCCCATTGTTTCTCTACACCAAGAGAACTTCTCAGAGCTCACAAATTTTGTCAATGCATCTGTAGTATTCTTCAAAGTGTCCACCTTTACTAGAAACAACTTTTTGTCTTCTATCATATCCCTCACAAAATGATACTGAACATCAATGTGCTTTGTCTTTGAATGATAAACAGGGTTCTTTGCCAAGAAAATTGCACTTTGGCTGTCACAGTCTATCCTTATAGCTCCCTGTACTAACCCCATACTTGAACACAATCTTTGCAACCAAACCACTTCCTTGCTTGCATGAGTGGCTGCCATGTATTCTGCCTCTGTAGTTGATAGTGCCACTACAGATTGTTTCTTGCTCATCCAACTGACTGCACCTCCAAATAGGTTAAACACTTACCCACTTGTAGATCTTCTCTGATCCAGATCTACAGCCCAGTCTGCATCAAAAAAGCCACGGATATCCAACACTCTATCCAATCCTAGTCTTCCTTGGTAGCACAAACCATAATCACTAGTGCCACGCAAATACCTGAAAACCCGCTTCACTGTTTTCCAGTGCTCCTTCCCTAGTTTTGACATAAACCTCCTCAATACTCCCACTACATGTGTCATGTCTGGTCTAGTAGAGACCATGGCATACATCAAGCTACCGAATGCACTTGCATATGGAACACGGGACATGTCCTCTTCCTCTTCTTGTGTCTTGGGACACTGTTCAGCAGATAACCTCAAACCTAAAGGAATAGGAACCTTCACCGGTTTACTATCCTGCATATTAA